>VZRJ01012901.1:224090-279394 GCA_013397565.1 Ptilonorhynchus violaceus
CCCGGCCCCGGCCCCGGCCCTAGGGGCGGCTCTGCGAGGCCGAGCGCGGCTCATTCTCCCCTGCAACTTCCGGAGGCTGCGGCGCTCTGTCTGGTGTGTCGGTGACTTCAGGAACACAGCATCTCTCCCTCTGTGTCTGTCTCCCCTTCTTTGCACCAGTCATGCGAAGTTTGGCTTTGTATCTACTAAAAAGTTGCAAATCCTTAAGTGAAACCCTAGTATAACACATACAAGTGGTACACAGCAGAACAGTTTTTAAACGACGCTTGTCTTTGGGCTCTGCAGAATGCCAGGCTGAGGCTTCCCCGACAGGACACTACCGGAGCAGCCGTGTCCCTGCCCGAGCACACCACCTGTGCACAGCATGCCCATCGGGCTGGGCATTTACCTGCTTAGAGAAATGACCCTGCCTTGCGTTACCCTGTCTGCTCTAGATTTTAGATTCAACATTCGCATTTGCTCAGCCTTTGACAGAAAGCCACAAGAAGGGCTGTGACCTTGCCACCCCCTCCGATCAGCCCTGCAGGCAGATGGATGGCCTGACTCCTTGGCGGTGGGCATTTCAGCAGGTAGTCAGCGCTCTGACGCTAATACCTCACTCGGGCCATGTGCTCTGATGGGCAATTTCTTGTGTCTCTTGGTGCCAAGAGTAAGTTCACTGTCTGGATGAGGCTGAAGTGCTGCTTAAAATAGACTTTATGTGCCTTGTTGGATTTGTGCATTGTTCCATAAGCTGCTTTGGAAAGAGACATTTGTTTATACGTTTGAACTGTTCAGTCTGAGGGTTTTCAAAGCTCATTCACATCCTGGGATAAGATCAAGCCATCAGGGTCAATAAAACCTCTTTCCTTCCTTGTATTTCCATGCTCTTGCCTGAAGGAATCTCTGATTCATACCTGACTGAATAAAGAATGTCAAACAACTCAGCTGCTTTGGGAAGGGGGAGAAATCCCCAGTTGCTACATGCTGGCCTTTCCCTGGTCTAGGGAGTATCACATAATGCACTGCAGATGGAAGAGGTGTGCTGATGGAATTTCACTGGAGTGGAAAACACCCTGGAATGTCTCAAGAGCTCTGATACAAGAGAGAAGATGTGCTGGAAGTAGATAATGGGTGTTGGAGAGATTCTGATCTGTTTGCTGCATCTGTCCCAGTTCAGCTATAGTGTGGAGGCATATGACATAATGAATAATCTCCTAAGAGTCCAAAAGAAGAGAAGGTTATGAGGGCTGTGGTCTTCTTTCAAAGTTTAATTTTCCTTCTGGGAAGGGTGAGAAGCCTTGCAGCAGCCAAGGCAATGCTTATGAAAACCAGGACTCCCACTTATGCAAACCTGCTGGCAGTTGTACCAAACCACACAATTCTGTTTTGGCTTTTCTTGTGCCACTGTGAAGAGGTCTGATGAAACAAGTGATCCTGCTATGACAGATGTTTTTGGGAAACAATGTCTGTGAACATCTTCTGTGTCCCAAACAGGAGAGGTTTGGTGCAAGGGTTACAGGGTGGCCTAGCAGCATGATACCTCATGAACTGAGAGATAGAGGTGTGTTGGACAGAAAACCCCTTTTGTTCTATTACAATGGTCTTGGGGAAGCACTTCATTGCCACAGAGAAGGGTGGCTGATGTAAAGCCAACTGTCACTGTTGAGCAACACAGTAGGCGAGCTGCGAGCCAGAGCCCCGCGGTCACGTACTTCCCTTTGACAGTGGCTCTGCAAGCAGAGGCAGCAGTGTTGAAATGCCCTCTGTGTTCTAAAAGGGGGGTGAGTGATAACTGCACATCTGCCTTCTCCCAGAAGCCCAAAGCATAGGGTCTGAGAGCGGTCAATGCTCAAGGGACATCTCTGTGACACTGCAGCGGTTGCCTGTGGCATGCAGGACTGATAAACACATCAACTTGGTGTTTAGGTGTTCCTGGTATGTTGGTCCCATGCTGTTTCTGCAGTCATTTCCGAGGCTTAACCGAAGAGCAGAACATCTGCCCAGGATCAGACTAGGGGCTGGCTGACCCAGCACCCTATCACTTGGGGTTCACCAGCAGCAGATGCTAAAGGAAGAATGGAAGAACTGAGCAACTGGTATCTCTCCAGCTGCAGTCCCAGTTTCCACTTATCTGTGACTTAGGAGCCTTTAGAAGTGGTATCTCCTAACATGAAAGGCCTGATGTGGTTTTCTTTCCTGACTGCCAATTGCTTTTGCCAGCAGTGGCCCCTTGAGCAATGTGAAGGCAGTCTGAGAGCACCACTGCAAAGCTGCTTTTCCTGCTGTGTCCCCATGTGGGAGAGAGCCTGGCACGGCATAGAGACTGTAGTCGCAGAGCAGGAGTGTGTGAGTTCACCACAGGCCTTTGCCTGCTATGCCTTGTAGTGATCAGCAGGGCTTTGTACCCAGGATATTCATTCGATAGGATCTCCAGAAAGTGGCAGCAGAAAAACTTGGCTAATATGTGATTTCTGAAAGTAATATGCAAAGAAAAGAAATTTCAGTTACTGCACGTTCAGTAAAAGACAGTGACGAGTGTCAGAAGCACAGTTGCTCTCTGCCTTCATCGTCTGTGAAAAAGAATTGGCACAATCCTCTCTTTGGCAACTTAAATGCTTGTTAAATTTTTTTATGAAAAAAAAATATATATGTATTTGAATCCATAGTTGTCTTTTTAGAATTCCACGGTTGGATGCTGTTCTCAGGGATAATGGGTATGAAGTAACTGTACTGATACCAACAGGGAATAAAGCAGCTCCGTAGTTCCTGATTTCTTTAAGAGATAAAGTCTATCAGTCTTTCACACCTAGAGTAAGACTTTACTCTTTGTCTAGCCATGTAACAAGATTACTGCAAGAAAAAAGATAGTCCTTTGAGGGAGCAAATATGGGAAAATATGGCTTTATTTTTCAATGATGTGCTGGAATTAAGGAGATAGGTGGCTGCAATAAAACCTTATTTTGAGGCAAAATCTCTAGACAAGGTTACTTAGCACCTATGAACAGAAAACTGGTCTCAACTGAAAAGATATGTCAGACTTGGGGAAAAAAAGGCAGTCTGGTTTTCTTCCACTCATATAAAAATCCAGATGTACTCATTAAAATTAAATAAGTATAAATCTAAGCTACCTGAACTTGTTTGACCTCTGGCTGGTGCTATTTTACTGCTTCTTTAAGATTACAGTATCAATACTGCTACTGTTCCCTGTATGCTATTCTTAATAGTGTATGATGTACAGGATGTCTTTTGGGTCATTCAGTAGCTGTGACAGTTAGTGGGGTTTTCTTATCTCTCACTGTCCATCTGAAAAACAGCTTTGAACCTCCTGGTTGTTGACTGCCTTTTTTTCCCCCTGTCTCTCTTTCTCTCCCCCCCCTTAACCAGAGGTCTGAAATAAACACGACAAACACATAATCAGCCATGAACAGAAATGTCCCCGGTTTGCTGAGCCCAGCCTCTGTCTCTTGCTGCTGTGCACCTGCC
The DNA here is from genome assembly GCA_013397565.1 of Ptilonorhynchus violaceus. Classification (NCBI taxonomy): domain Eukaryota; kingdom Metazoa; phylum Chordata; class Aves; order Passeriformes; family Ptilonorhynchidae; genus Ptilonorhynchus; species Ptilonorhynchus violaceus. The sequence continues at coordinate 227,556 of VZRJ01012901.1, forward strand.
TGAAAAGAGGGCAGGAAGGGAGGATAGCACTGACAGCAAAACTTGGAGGTTCACATGGTGTGCTGATTTGTTTTTCTTTTTCTGAACAATGTAAAGAATGGAAATGGGAACAAGGTGTTCACATAACTCAAAGCTCAGGTTGGCCAGTGAGGCAGGGTTCAGCTGAGTGAGTTTTGCTGACAAGACCTGGCAGTGAAGAAGTCTTGTGCCTAGAGGAAGGTTGGTGGTGAGGCTAAAATATCTCTTACTTTGGTGGCTGAACAGATCCCTGCCCAGTTCCCAGCTGCAGGGCTTTAAAGGCCAAGCTGTCAGGAGGATCTGCCCCATGAGTTCCTTCATCATGCACAGCTTGGCCTTCAAGGAATAGTTGTGATATTTTCCTGCATCGTTGCAGGTTGTTTTAGTGCCTAGAGCTAAGCTGTCATAGTCAGCCATCTTCTGGAGGGAAGGAACTGTGAAAACGCTCACCCCATCTTGCTCCCTGGAGAATCCAGCACCATGAGTGCTTCCAGAGGTACTGGGAGGTACTGCAGTGGCAGCTCAGGGCTGCTCCTGGTCTCCCCTTTCCTCCTCTCCTCACTCTGCTGTGCTCGCTCACATGAACACCCTTCTTTTTACTGTTTCCCCCCTGTGCATTCATGCTGGGCTCACACTGAACCCCACAGCTTCTCCCAAGCAGCACCTGTAATGCTGAGAAGTGCCAAAGCTCACCCACATCTGGACAAACTGAAAAGGGTGGACTGCTGGAAGGATCATTGCTGGCTTTGTTAGAGCTGACTGCTGGAGGGGTCACTGCTGTCTTTGTTAGAGCCTGGGTCATTAACACCTCCCTGCAGGGCAAGGCAGTGCATGCTGTTCAGACAGACAGCTCAGGAGGAATTCTGGTAGCATCTGGGTCTCTGAGATATAGTCTGAAAGTTCTGCAAGGCTTGAACAGTTAGCTAATGCAGGAGTAAATAATAGTATTCTTCACCTGGGAGGAGAACCTTCGGAAGAGTGGTTTGGTATATTTGAATTTGATGTATGAATAATTTGTCTTTCCATTCCTTCATGTGGTGGCTTCAAAACTGATGGCCTCAACTCTGGATGCTGCTGGATGGCAGAACTGGACTGACTGAGCAAACTGAAATGGAAGACAGTCATTGATGACTGGACTTGGGCCTGACTTGGTAACATACACCTTTAATTCCTTCATCTAGAGGAGTATATTGGCTTTGAATGTATTTGTGCAAGGAGCTGTCCCAATGTAAAATCTCCTGGCGTCCTGTGAAGGCATGCTGACCAAGAGCCAGACTCTGCCATCACCTGGCCTCGGCTAAGTCAGTTTGGATCATAGAAGCATAGAGAGTTAAGGGTTAGCAGGAACCTTAAAGATCATCTAGTCCCAACTCCCCCTGCCACGGGCAGGGACATCTTGCACTAGACCAGGTTGCTCAAGTCCTTATCCAACCTGGCCTTGAACTCTGATGGGGTTGGGGCATCCACAACCTCCCCAGACAACCTGTTCCAGTATCTCACCATCCTCACAGTAAATAATTTCTTCCTAATATCCAGACTAAATTTCCTGTCTTTTAATTTGTACCCATTACTCCTTGTCCTGCCACTACAATTCCCGATGAAAAGTCCCTCTCCAGCTTCCCTGCAGGCCCTTCAGATACCAGAAGGCTGGTACGAGGTCTCCATGCAACCTTCTCTTCTCCAGGCTGAACAGCCTCAACACTTTTCTCTGTCTTCATAGGGGAGGTGCTCCAGTGCCCTTATCAACTTTGTGGCTCTGCTCTGGACTTGCTCCAACAGTTCCATGTCCTTTTTTGTTTCATGTCTCTGTGGATTGATCTGCACAGCGCAGCATCAGTATTAAATGAGTCCTAGTTGCTGTGTTCAGTACAAACCTGCTAATACTTCATGTCCTACTTTATGGCAGGTAAAAAGTACAAGAATTTGAGGCTACAGTGTAAGAGAATTTGCTGCACACTAATCAAATGGATGCACTTTTTAACAAGTTTTTTTAAAAAGTTGATTTCCAAGAAAATTTCGTGTTTTGGGGAGCAGTATGCAGAAGCCTCTGAGACATTATTTGATGGCAGTCTGTGACCCCCACAGCTTCTCTACCTCCCTTTTTCCTCTTCCCAGAGCAAGCTACAGGCTGGAAGTGCTGCAAGTGCACTGAAAACACCCACTTCATTGGGAAATGTTGAGTGTGATTTCAAGGCTGTCGCACAGAGTAGGGCAGTGTGGTGATATCTGCGAAGTATAGAGGAAATCAGCTTCTCTGTGACTCTTTTACCTTGGACATGACTATGGGCCCACAGGACTGGGCTGGGATTGGGTGCAGGCACAGCGGAGTGTCCTGGCTGGAGGAGGATGCTTGATCTCCCACTGCCCCAGCTGATGAGTCTCAGGTTTCTGGTGGCATGTCGGCTAGAAAGCCTTCAAGGACCGAAGCTCATGATGGCTTGCATAAAAAAACTACACAGACTACATGAACAGACCTACTTCTTTCCCGCAGTTAAAACCAAAGTAAAAACAGAACAAACCCACCCAAACCTGTCCATTCCCCTTTTACTGTATATTTTAAAACACAGGCAAATGAAAGAGGAACTAGACAGTAACTGTATTCCTCATTATCTAACTCTCCGTTGGGCACAGGGGACAAGTTTGACTGTTAGCAGGATGGCTGGTCTTACTACGTCTGCACACAGTCTCAGGGAGTATCTTGTGGGTGCTCCTGGGGGGCTCAGTGGGCACAGTTACTTGGAGGCATAAGTAAGTGCTTTCCAGATTAGGGGGTTGGTCAGAGCTGCAGAAATATAAAGTCTGTGGTTGCAGTCCTGGCATGCTGATAATGTAACTGAAAGCTACTGGACTAGGGCAGGCCCCAGCCACCAGCACTGGAGGGTGTCTGTGGGGTTTGGCTGCAGAGCCAGACAGCAGTGGGAAGGAAAACTGGAAAGGAAGGGCAGTAGCTGAATTCTGGGAGTGAGAAACCCAGTCTTACAAGGGAGATGTCCCTCAATTGTCCATCACACTGGCAGGGCTAGCTGATGGTAAACATGCTTGGGATAGTGCAGACGCAGCACGATATATTTTTAATGAGCCATGGCCTTATAAAATATACTGTGTACCATACTGGCCTAGAGAGATGATGAATGTCTCTCTAAAATTCCTGGGTTTGCTTGAATTGGTTTGGCTCTTGCATGGCCAGCTGTGCTGCTGGCCCTGCCAAATGCAGCTTGCTGGCCTCTCTTTGCAGAGCTGTGCTGGCCAGTTGGGGTCCCGGCCAGGCTGGATGAAAACAGCACTGATGTTGGGTGCTACCTGAGAGTGCCTCACTTCAGGCTGTACAGGGAGGGGACAGGAAAGGAGAAACAGTGGGACTTGCTTTGGGTACAACTCTAAACTAAACTCTAAACTAAACTCTAAACTAAATACTTTTCTGTGCAGGCACTGTGGATGCTGAGCTGCTCGAGACAGGGATGGGGACATCAGCGGACACCAGAGGGTGTGTGGAGGGACTGGCAGGGGCACAGGACCAGGGCCAACTCCTCAGTCAGATGCTGCAACTGGGAAAGCAAAGCCTGTCTGCTCGCGTGAGTGCAAGGGAGCACAGGAACTGAGGCATGGCTGTTTGCACTTGTGAATCCAAAAGTGAGGTGAGCCTTGTGGGGAAGCTGTTGGAGCAAAACCTCCTGCAACGGCTGAATAGCTCTCAGCCCATCCCTGAAAACAGAACCCTTGTTCCTGGCACCTCACTTAGACAGAGGGGTATGAGATCCGCCCCTCTGTGCAGCACAGGCATCAGCCTGTCTCCTGAACCACAGCCCTTCTGGCTGTTTCTGCCTTCACAGCCCTCTGCATGGCACCTCAGCAGCCAGGGCAGCAGAGCCTGACTGCTGTGAGACGGGTGGCCTGAGGTGGCTGGACTTGGGACAGTCAGTGTGGCTGCTCACAGCTTCCCTGGAGACCTTCCCTGTGCTGCCTCTGGCTGAGTTGGCCACAGGCGCTGCGTGCCCGGCCCGCTGAGGTGTCGTGGGTGCACTGGGCAAAGGCCGAGGTACTCGCCCTCCACCAGCCACCTCTCACCCCGCTTGTGAGCCTCATGCCCCGTGGCAGGAGGGGGACAGCTGCTTTCACAACCTGGATGTGTTGTCACTCACATCCAGACATTTCCTGTTATCTAACCTCAGCCTTATCTTCCCCATTTGCTGCTTCCTCTTGAAGGAGGAGCAGCCCCTTCAAAACCGAGCTGTGTGCCTGGGCTGTGCCCCCACCGCGCTCCTGCACGACCCCCGCTGCGGCCCTGCGCTGCCAGCCCTGCTTGCCACAGGTCAGGATGGCCCACTATGGTAGGTGCTAGCTCCCTGTCCTGCCCGCGGAAGGGGTGGCTGGGGACCGAGGAGGATCTGTCCTTTGGGGTTCATCCCATTTCTCCCGGAGGAGATCTCAAAGGACCATGGGTGTAGGGACACTGAAACCCGCAGGGTGTCCATGTTCCTGGCAGTGAAGAAAGCTGTCCTCTCACCCCACGTTACACCTCAAGCTTCGGGGAGTCTTAATCCTGCTCGGGTTTGGGCTGCCTCCCTTCAGTGCCAGGGGTGTGTCTGCCTAAGCCAGAGGGGCTTTTTGGTGCCTCCGTTCAGGGATGAGGTAGTGTTTGGCTGGGCGTACTTGGGGAAGGGCAGGCTCAGGGATGGAATGCCACTGGTCCCAGCCAGGGAGCACTGCACTCTGGACCACAGTTCCTTGATGAGGATGAATTAAGATTAGCAGTGATATGTAGCCCTACTCGGCACCAGGATGCATGTGTGTGTGCCCCCCCAGCTCTCACGCACACACGTGCTGCCTGTGAGCTGCTGGCAGTGTGAGATTTTGATCTAAGTTAGTCACAGATGAGGCAGCACACAAAGAACTGGGGAAGGTGCGGGATGGAGGAGGGTGTAACCGGGGAGAGACCCTATCCTAGCCATGTGCAAGCACTCTCTTCAGCTCCATTTCTCACTGTCCCGATGGTTTCAGTACAACAGATGAAGGTTTACCACACGCCCCTCTTTCCCTCCTTGGGTGTCTGGGGCGTGAGCAGTGCTGGGGACAGAGTCCAGTGTACAGGGACGGGGGCCGCGGGGCTCAGGTGAGTGCAGGGGCTGTGGGAACATGTGTGGCTGGTAGCCTCCAGGTAATGGGGGCTATCAGCCCCTTCCTGGGGCCTTTGAGTGAGCCATGAAGTGCCAGTTGCAGTGTTTCTGGTTCCCAGTCTTGCAAGGCATTCCCACAACTGTCACTGAAACCCAGAGGCCCCTTGTTGATATGTTTGCTGCCTGTTGGAACAGCCCCTTGGGTGTGCAATGGGCTCCGTGCACCCACTGCGGGGCAACTGGGACGGCAGCTGGTGCCTCTCTGCTCCTGACAGCCAGCCCAGGCCTGGAGACTGGATCTCTCTGGAATGGCCCCAGTCTCAGGAGCTCATCTGCTGCTGGGGTGGGTCCAGCTCCTCCTGGAGGAGTGCCCAGCACTACTGGTCTACTTCCTGGCCTTCTGAAGGGGCAGGAGGGGATGGTTTGCTCCTGGGCGCTCCAGGAAAGCCTCCCCAGGACTAGAGTCCTGAACCCTGGGGAGGTAGGGGAGTGGCTCTGCAAACAGGAGTGCCCCATGCCTCTGTAGACCACATGAATGAGGACACTTGTGCAGTGTCTTCTTGGTGCAGGGCAGAGGGGAGGGAGCGCTTGGCTGCTACGGGATGGGGATGCAGGGCCTTGCAAGTGAGGGTCAACAATGCTGGAGGAGCCACCAGTGTCTCCAAGGGGTCAGCGGTGCCAAGGGAGGGCTGGGGCGGATGCCAAGGTAAGACATATCAAACTGCATGTTTATTTGTTAGAAGGGGGCATATTTCTCTGTGAGGAAAAGTGATGGATTACGTTTTTCACCTTTTGGAGCAGACAGATGAAATTGACCTTACTGAGCCAAATATTCCAACATTTGTCTGGCAAAGCTCCCTGCAGTGTCTACTGCAGGACTGGGGGCATAGGAAGGTCCTACACAGAGCAGGACAGCATCCAGTGGAAGCCTGCCATGAGCCAAGCCTTGTTTGACTTGGTTATGACAAAGGCTTCCAGCTCCTAGAAGCACAACCCAAGCTTTCAGCTGGCCAGGGGTTCAGCAGACCCTGTTGCCCACAGACCTGTGGGGACTCTTGCTTTCAATTCAGGCTGTGATTTGGGTTTCACCAAGGGGAGAACTGAGACGACCTTGATTCCGGTTCAAATCCTGCATAATAAATGCAAGCCTTGAAATGGCTGCAGCCTGCATCCTAGGGCTCTGCTACTCAGCATTTGAAAACCACACAGCCACACTTCGATGCATGCTGTTACTAGGTTTAGAGTTGAATCTATCCAATAATTTTACTTTTCATTTATTTTCATTACAAGTTGCAGAGCAGTCTGACAGCCCTGTAAAAATGCCTGAGCGATGATGTGCAGCCTGAAAAGGACTTTTTGTGACTTTGGTAAGGGACTGACTGAAGAATGCAGGAAGAAAAATTCTTTCCTTTTTGCCTTCAGAGTATGCAGTAGATTGCTCAGTTTTATAATGCTGAGCTTTTACTTGGAAATACCCACTTTAGCTTGAAACCAGAAGCTCTGGCAATGACAAATCCATTCACATCAGATATGATCTCTAGGGGTAGAGTTGCAAGTTCTATTCCCATCTGTTGACAGAATTATCTCCACTGTGTCCCCACCCCTTATCTGTCCCTCACAGCAACGTTTTAAGTGACTGTTTTTCCCCTCAGAAAACCACAATGGTGGATTATTTTAAGCTGCAACTGCAGACATGCTGCCTTCTTTTCTTCTTCCCCCTCCAAGGCCAGATCTGCCCCTGTTAGACATCAGCACTGAAGCTAAGCCAATCTGGTCACTGATACCTGCTGAGGAGCTGTTCAGTCTTTCTCTAAGTGGCTTCCCCACATTTTGGTATGGCTGAGAGTCCTTTTGGAGATCACAGGTTCACTTGTACTCTGTTTTCTTACGTTCATGAAATGCACATGCTGCTTTTATCCATTGCCACATACTTTTATCTGCCATGGCTGAACTCCATTTGAAATGAGGAGCCAGAACACAGAACTGATCACTATCTACATCGTACCCAAGGCAAATGTGGAGACAGGGGAATGCAAGAATTGCAAAGCCTGGGTAGTGACACAGTCTAGAAACTGATTTTACCTTTAAAACTGTAGCTCTTACCTTGCTCTTAAGTCTTATTCTCTTCTGGGTTTGGAGAACATGTGTTTGCCATTACATTTTTATTTTGTGCTTTCACCTGAAAAAACCTTTCCCTTTTCAGGTATATTTCTCTGTGTGATATTAGATGGGATCCTTTGACCATCTGTGTAAAATAGAGTCACAGACGTTTGAGATAGAAGTGGGTGATGAATTGCCCACTGTATGATACTGTTAATATACTTCATCTAATTCTACTTTAGTGTCTTTAATACTCTACCTTCAAAAATATAATTAAAAACATTTTAGTTTTATTTTTAGTTTTAATATAAATAAAATAGTTTAATATAGTTTTTTAAGTAATATTTAGTTTTATTTTTATACTAAAAATAGCATGACTATTTTCTCAAAAACTGGTCATGTAAAATTAAAATCCAGGGACTGGTAAGGAAGCTAAAAGACCATGCTTAAAACTCAGCTATATCTGGACATGTCCACAAAGAGTATGAATGACATAAATAGTGTTGCGCAGAATGGAGGTGTGGCTTAGGAGCCAGTATGGATTTTTCTGGGAGATGAGTTGTACCAGAATTTCAAATCTGTTTTTAGACTGAATTTCATAACAGTCAACATCTGAAAAGGACACAGAACACAGTAATACTGTGCAACATCTTCTCTTGTGTATGTTTTGTTATTTAGGTTTTTTTAGGTGCATTTCCGCATCTCCTGCACACTTCTATTAAAAGAACAAGGAAACAACAGCATTTTTGGTCTTTGTGCAAGAAGTGTGTGTGTGTGTGAATATGATGTTCACTCTTAAAGGCTGGATTACGCCAGCGTAAGGGGGTGGAAGGCTTCACTTATTGCAGGAAAGGCTTTTTCTGTCTGCTAGAAATGAAGCAGAAGGAGGTTAGTTTGTCAATGGAAGAGAAAGTTTCACTTCACTTCCAAGAAGTTCATTGTTTCCCTATGTGGAGCTTGGTTTTCTTTCAGCATCATAATCCTTACAGTATTCTGCCAAACGGAGGAGCCTCCAAAGAGTCAGTGATGAACCCCTACATGCATGCCCGGGCGCAGAGTTGTACCTTTTTTCCTGACCTTTGAATTAATATAGTGGATATTTTCCTCAGCAGAAAGCAGTGTCTGCTGGTGTTGTTCTCTCTCACCCAAAAAAGAGTGTATGAGGGGGAAATATGGGAGGGTTATTGATGATTTTGCTAACTGGAAAAAGCCTCTGAATTTAACAGCAGCTGTTGTGCTTCTTTTCCCTCTCCATGTGCCCAGGTTGGCGTCCAGCAAGGCCACTGTGAGCCCCAGGAGCTGCAGTGCAGCACTGCGTGTATTTGACAAGCTGAGTCCGACACTCAGTGTGCAGAGTGTCAGTTTGTCAAATACCCCAAGTGAGGCATTGCTGAGCAACACGCTGGCACGCCGAGGCTCCAGCCCCTTCCTCCTGCTCCGGCAGGAGTCTTCTTCTCCAGGCTCTGCACCTCTCCAGAAACCCACCGAGGTACTGTACAGCCCATCCCATTGTTCCAGAACACCTGACTGAGCCTGCTGTCAGGTTTCCCTTCCACTCCAGTTTTGGAAGTGTCTGTTGGGGTATCCCTCCCAACAAGTAGCCACATGCAGAAGTGGTGCTGGTGCAAATCGTCTGCACTGTGAAGGCAGAAAATAGTGCCCTGGGTCCTTGTTCTTTGCATCCAAATACAATGCTGTTTTCTTACACAGCATTAACTAGCCAGCCGTTAATTAAGCTCCGTTAACACGGATTCTGGCAACTATAAGCACAACATCATGGGTAAAGGCAGCATTATCCATATTAAAGAATCTTCCCTTTGCACTTGTAGGAATCTTTTTTATGTGGAGTACAAACTAATGAGGCTGCTGATTAACTTCCCTGTGTCCCACCAGACAGTGAAAAATGCATGCTTGCTCAATCTGTTTTAAAATAGGCCATGGAGTCCATTACCTCTCCTGGGAGCCTTGCTGTGTGGAGAAGACTTCTCATCTTTGGATGGTTATTCCTAGTTAGCATTTACAGCAAGGTTGCTTATTCCACTATTTAATTAAAGTAATTCCCTCTAAATCATCCCACTTGAAGATGTCATGATTGAAAAGCATTTTTAGTAACTGACTTGTAGCATATCAGATCTGCAGCTTCAGATATGTCAGGGCAAGGGAATGACAGGGGCAGCATCCAACCCAGTTTGACAAATCAAACTCTCTGAAAGCATTTGACATGGAAAACTCAGAAATAAAAAAATCCCAAGACCCTACTGACTAGTTTTAGGACAGTACCACCACCAAATTTCACAATATTTGAGAATATTAATAAACTTGAATACTAAGGTTTTGGGCTTTTTGTTGCAACTATTTCTTATTAAATATTTTGAAGAAGTTGCAGTTCGTACAAAGCTGGGACCCGTGGATGTATATCATTGCCTAAGCAAATTGTGTTCTGCTTTTTGAACAGCTTGTGCACTTTTGGACAAACATGGTCCAGAAGTAGTCCAGAAATGGCCCTACTCCTTATGACTCACACTCCCATGGTCTTTCTCCAGCACCTACTCATGACTGACAGACATCACCCTGATACTTATCACTGAGGTCAGCTTCAAAAGAGAGCACGGTCTATGATTTCAGACTTTGCTCTGTCCCCAGTGGATCCTTCGTGTAGCAGCCAGCCATGTCAATTCCAAGACCTGCTGTCACCCAAACCTCAAGGTTTCAACAGACCTAACCTCCTCTGCACCACAGCTGGCCAAGTGTTTGTTTATGCCCTTCATTCTTGTTTTGTCATGCATTTCCAATTTTTGCTTTCAGTAGTTTGCCCCTCTGCTTTTTAGATAACTCTCCCCTTCAGCCCCCAGTTCCTTCCAGATGACTGGGGGTAAGGAGAGGAAAGTAAACCCCTTCCTCTCCTACATGAACAAGCACCAAATTACAGTGGGACAAATTTCTCTGAGACTTCATCTCCCATCTCCCTGCTCTGAAGTATGGTACAAACCCAGCAGGTGTAAAAGCCAACAGGTCCCCTCCATGAGAAAAGCACTGCAGTTGCTCTGAGGCAAGCGGAACTGCGAGTCTCGTGACACTGCTGGCCACTCAAGATAGCATGTTTTTTGGAGGCAGTGTCCTTGCAGGGCAGAAGCTGAGGTTTTCCTTCCGTTCTGGAAGAGAGCTGGGGCTCAGCAGATGAGCACTGGGTGAGTGACCAGTGCAAGAAAAGGCGAAGTTCTCTGGTTTGATGGTGATGCAACACAGCAAAACCCTCTGTGACTTCCAGAAGAAACATGTTCTGTTGCCAACAGGTTTTAATAGCAAATATGCCAAAAGTAAAAGAAAGAAATAATCACACACTTGCGACACAGGGAAAAAGAACCACTAGCACTGGAGCCAGGCTTCTTGTGTTTCCACTGTTCTGCTACTTGTGACCAAAGTCCTTTTGCTGCCCAAAGTAGAGGCAGTAACAAGATGGAGTACATGGAGGCTGGTTTATCTGAAGCATCTGCTCCCCGTTTCTTAAGTCCTGTTGCCTTCTTCCTCTACAGCTTCTCCCAGGCTTCATGTCTTCTGAGGGAGGTGTCCAGACCACCTCAGAGCAGATCAGCGCTGGGAGGAATCACAAGATGGTAAAATCATGGTGTTACATTGTCAGTGAGTGAACCTGGAGCACAGAGCTTATAACAGCAGGAAAACCTGCACAAAACACGAAGCTAATTGAAAATGAATGAGGATGACATTTGGGGGGAGAAGGACAGTGCCATGTCACATGTTTTGGGCCTAGATCTGCTGAGGTTAAGGATGGGGAAGCTGAGAAATTTTCAGTTCCCTTCCCACACAGTATTGACCTTGCACCATATGCTACTGCCCTGCATGAGTGTGGCTGCAGCTCCCCATTCCCCTCATCTCCTTTGTTTCACACCGCCCCTGGCACCGCCAATGCCAGCAGCTTCTCCAGCATGGGGTCTCCAGGGCTGGCTGCCATGGGTCCCACAGGGACAGACTGGATCCTGTCTGCCTCCCTGGAGTGCAGCAGCCTGCACCCTGCACAACCCTCCCTGCATGGCCACCACTATGTTTGTGAAACCCTCTCAATACAGGCAGGAGGCTTTTTTCTCTGATCTTGCCCAATAATCACCTCATGTCCTGCAGAAGAAGTGTCATTGTAATTCAGAGCTGTAAAGGTAAAAGTGCAGCTCTACACAGTGCTCAGGCCATAAACAGTGATGTAAGCCTGCAGTCAGGCTGCTGAGAAGGGACAATCCACGGCAGCAGAGATGAGCCTTGTGGGTGAAGTCAGGGCCAAGCAGGAGGGTGTGCATGACCTGAGCTCAGCCACTTCCCCATGCTTTCCTTGCTGCACCCACTGATTTAATAATAGCCCGTAACTCTTCTCACAAATTTGCTTTGCTAAAGCCAGGTGGCATCCCCGCTCACCACCAAGCCCGGAGGACAAAGGGATGCTGGCTGGAGGGACAGATAGGGAGGACAGAGCTGACAGCAGCACCCCAGTACAGGCAAGATGCAAACGATTAACAATGGCAAGGCAAATCAGGCTGCTGAGCAACAGCACACTGTAGGAAATGCACTGCAGCTGAAGGCAGGAACAGCATCCATGTTGCAAGACAAGTCAGCATTAGTAATCACACAGATTGACTTATGTCCCCCAGAGTAAATTGATGTCAGTCTGTTGTATTCAGAGAGGTCCCTTACTCAGTCATTAGCCAAATGCCTCAAATTTCTCTCTATTTTATTATGCTTCTGGCCTCCATACTGTAAAAATTAAATGCCAGCATTTCCTTCAACATCAGTTCTGGTTTTCCAGGAGAAAATCAGTGGGTGACAGTTTGGAGACTCATTCTCTCTGAGCACTGAGCTCCAGTCTGATAGCAAAAATGACATTCCTGGGACATCAACCTCCCCTCTGTGGTCTCTTTACCATGCTCTACCAAAAAAAGAAAGACTCAAGGACACGCAGGAGGTACAACCAGTACTTGCTGAGCTGCAAAAGCCAGAGGATGTCCATTTCCAGCACAATCCTGGTTCCTTGCAGCCTGATATGTCTTAGCAGGAACACATGCTGGAGAGTACCCCTTACCAGCGTTACTGACTGGCAGCGTTGCACCCAGCTACTCCTGGATTTACAGGCTAAAGACTTTGATGTTCCCACTCCTTCAGATCCCCTCTTCCTGACCTATCCTTCGGGTTGCTCAGAAACTACTCGCTCTACAGAAGTGGGTAGACAAACAGCTGGCTAGGGGTTTCTACTCACGCAAGCAGGGCCTGGTCTGCCAAAGACCAAAAGGTTATGCAGCTCCTCTGGGTTACAGCAAGCAGCGAGATAGGTACATTTATCAGAGCAGAGGGCCAACAGGAGGAAGAGTTTCCTTCTGTTAAGTTCACTATTCAGTATCTGCAGCTCTGCATGGCTACTCGTGCAGAAAAGCTGGTACTCTACTAAATTCCTTCTGTTTCATATTGTGATTCCATTGCAGTCAGAAGGTTCTCATACTCAGGATTTTTCCCGTCTTTCACAGTGGTAGTATCATTGGACATTTCAGTGTCAGAGCATGTTTCCTTGTGTAGGCACTTAACAGGGACTTCCACCTCCGTCTGCGGCAGTGTGACATCTGCAGTGCTGCGGCTGGGACAAGAGAAACACAAGTGAGAGGGATGACTAAAGCAGATGGCACTTCATTTACACCTTAGTCAGAGACAAGATCTACCACATAATCTGTGGAACAGCAAAATTCATATTATTCTAGTGAGGGCCTGGGGGGCTCTGAAAGACACTATAAAGTGACGTTAAAAGAATTACACACACAAAAAGAAGCACTGAACAGTTAATACTAGTACCATAAACTCTCATGGCATTATCATGTTATACTCTAAAGTTACCAGCAGACAGTCTAGCCTTTGGAAAATAAATACCAGAAATAATTGGGAAAAATGGCTACAGATGACTAAGGTGTGTCTCTGAGTAGGAAAGCAGTATGAAGGTGTTGAAGATTGAGATGAGGACATGGCAGAAGATGTGTTCCTATAATCATAAGCTAATAGGAACTGAGGAAAATAATACTTGGGCAAGCACTGAGACATGTTTCTTATAGAGAAAGGCATGTGTACAAGGAAGTTAACTCGAGGAAAGAGCTGAGAATTTCTGTCCTTTGCCTTGTTAAATAGTGGCGCGAATTTCCTAGAGAACAGTTTCCCCATGGCATGTGACAGGCAGAGCAAAGGACCCAGAGTATCTTTGTGTTTTTCTACCACGTTAAAGAACAATATGGCTCTCTCCTGTGACCAAGTGTTAAGTCCTCATGTTGCTAACTAAACTGCCGAGGTGTTCAGATCCTCCCCCTGTAAGGCAAATAAATCTTTGCTTTTCATTAACCAAAGAGGCTTTTCAGGAGCAGTCACCAGTACAAAGACCTCAGTTTCAACGTCCCAAGTAGAAAATTGCACTCACAAAGCAACTTCATAGAGAGGTTCTGAAAAGAAAAAATAAAGAATCGAAGACGTGCATCGACTTGTTTTATGCATCACAGCACAAAACCCAGCTTCCAAGTGTTCCCACCTCTAGGGAATAACCCTCCCACAGGCGTCTCCCTAGGAGGGATCAACGGGGGATGGGGGTGATGGGCAAAGGGACCGTCCCNGAACCTGCGGGGACAGCGCTCACGCTGCGGCCGCGGCACGCGTGGGCCGAGGCTCCGCCGCACGGCCGGGAGCGGGCAGCCCCCCGCTGCTTTGGACGGCCTTTAAATCCTAACGAACCCTGCGGCGGCACCGAAGGCGGGGCCGAGGCCGCCTGGGGGTTCAGACACAAAATCCCAGGGAAGGGATCTTAAAGCCCATCGCGTTCTGCTCCCTGCCGTGGGCAGACACACCTTCCACTATCCCAGGTTGCTCCAAGCCCCGTCCAACCTGGCCTTGAACACTCCCAGGGATGGGGCATCCCTGGATGGAAACATACAGCAAACTTCAGGCAGCAAACACCCCCACCAACAGGGCCGTGGGCAGCTCCTGCCTGGATAATGCCTGGTATTTGGCATGCCGGGGATTTGTTCCCTGCAGCAGGATCTGCCACCATCACAGCAGCCAGATGTGGAGCTGGTCTGGGATGGCATTTGTTACCCTGCCCTTACCTGTACAAATGTGGTGTTTTCCAGCATGAGACTCCACTCACCTGTGTCTGTGAAAGGCCCCACTGGAGCAGTATCCATCCTGGACACCAGTGTCATTGGGAGCCGATCTGCCAGTGGAAAACAGTGGATGCATCGCAGCCCCACTGGGAGCTGCCCTGGGTGTTGGGAAAGTGGGGTCTGCTCTGTCAGTGCTGGACTCGCCTATCAACCTGTGTGAGTCCCACCAGCAGGCCTGGGGCAGCATTTGGCACATGTCCCCCTCCCTGACCGTCGCCCCACAGGTTCCTGGCAGCCCTGGCAGCCTGATATGGTGCATCATGCCTGGGAACAGCACAGCCTGGGAATGCTTTGGCTTTGTCCTGCTGGCACTTATCTAGATTTCCAGAGGACTCTCTCACTCCCTCTCTCCTCTGGCGACTCCCTGGCTGGCCTGGGAGGCTCTGCCATCAACAGCTGCACCATAAACTCCCTGAGGTGTGGAGCCCTGTGCCAGGTCTCTTGCCCCGGGCGACCTCCTGCTGAAGTCCTGTGACCACAAACAATTCTGGTCCCAGAGGGACACAGAGAACATTTTCTTCTGTGCCCATCATCAGGCATACTCTGAAGCAGGGGAGGGTGCCAGCCTCTGGTGTTTGCTCTCTGGCTAACAATTAAAACACAATTCATAGTCAGCATAGGTGTGTGATCTTGCTATGGAAGAGCAAACTCCCTGCCTCAGAGATGAGTAACCCTGTCCTGGGCACTCACCTGTCACTTCGAGCTCCATGTTGTGGCTCTCAGCCCGACCTGTGGTTGGGTGGTGTCTCCCCGTGGTTCCCACATCCTTCCACCAGGCTGCTGTTGTTGTGGGCAGATCTGCAAGGTGAGGAGGAGGGAGAGGCTTACACAGGGGCTTGACCAGCTTGGTGATCCTGCTGTGATACAGAATTCTCCACAGGTGGGACAGGAGCAGGAGGAACCAGCCCCCATCCAGCTGACAGGAGGGGGATGCTGTGCCAGCTGCGTTAGCCAGCGTCTGCATCACTGATCCCTGTTCCGTGCTGTTCGCGCCGATGAGTGACGGCTGTGAAAAGCAGCACAGTGTTTCAGCCAAAGCTTCGTCCCCTGGGAGCTCAGCAGGCTTTGCCTCTTTCACAGGCCACTGTGTGGTACCTGCGCTCGGCTCTGCCATCACGGCCTTCACAGCTCTGCTGATGGACTAACCAGCCGAGGAGAGCTGCAAGTTTTCCATCAGGCATCCATCATGGAATCATTTAGATTGAAAAAGACCTCTGAGGTCATTGAGTCCCACATCTCACACACTGTCGTGCAGAGCCTGGGTGTGTCAGAGCATGGCGCGTGTGAAACACAGGGTGTCTCCCTGAGACACGCAGCTGGTCGTGGGGAGCGAAGGCCAGTTTGGTTTGTTCCCCTATTGAATTAGCACTCACTTGGTCCTTGTTCTCAAAACAAAGCCCTGACTTCTCGTCTAAAATTGCTGAACTGCAGTGGGCAGCATTACAGCACCAGTGAGAACTTCAAAAAACCCACAGAGGAATAAATAAATGTTTGAAATACAAACCCTCTTTTGCCTCAGAAAAGAGCAGTTCCTCAGAGAAGGGGAAATTGAATACAGGAAATAAAGAAGGACACAGACTGGAGCCAGCGGTGAGGTGTCTCAGGGTGCTGAAGGTGTTGGGCAGTTCCTTCTTTCAGGGCAGGGAAGTAGGATGCTGTTCCTTTCCACTGCAGGAGGGCTCCAGATGTTCTCTTCCCAGATGGCTCTGGGCACTCACCTGTCACTGTCAGCTGCACAGCATCGCTCTGCTGCACCGCTCCAGCCCCAGCCCTGTTCTCTGCCTCACAGAAGTACATCCCGCTGTCAGAGGGCCGCAGGCTGTGCCACGCCAGCTTGGCCCCACTGCTCAGGAGCTGGGCTTTCCCCCGCGGGGCGCTCCGGAACCAGCGGTAGCTGATGGGAGGGGACCCGCTGGCCTCGCAGGTCAGGCTGGTGCTGGCTCCGGCCGGGACCGTCAGCCCCAGCTCTCCGGCTCTGATGATGGGCTTGGTGGCTGCCACTGGAAGACATAGCAGAGGGGCCCAGGTCACACAGCCCTGGCTGTGGTGGGGATGGTCCCCCCACCAGAGCAGTTCTCGCTCTTGCTATCGGTGCCTTCCCAGGAGGAAGCAGCTCAGCTCTCGCGTCACCTCCCTGCACAGGGTGAACTCAGGTCACCTGTGTGTTGATCCAGGTTACTCCAGCTGTGCCAGCATTGCTGCAGCCCTATCACCAAGTCCTGGTCTCTTGGGTGGGTGGCCCCCTTGCAGAAAGACTGTTATTTCTAGCACACATTGAGGATGCTTGGGAAGGGGAAAAGGCAGACTTGGCTCACACAACACTCACTTGCTACTAGAACCAGAGAGACATTGGCTGCTTGCAGAGAACCAGACCTGGTTTTTATCTCAGACATCATGGGTTCAACTGGCCCATCAATAGATCCAGATCAGGCTGTACACTAACTGGCCCCCTTACCCAGTTCATTCCTACACCTCCACATGTTGAGAAGGTTAACCAACATAGCAAGGGAAGCAGATGCTTCAACCCCCTCAACCCCCCCCAGATGGGCTAGACAGTGTGGTGTGAAAGACTATTCCCACCAGTGCTGGTTCCCCTACCTGCTCTTGGTTTAACCTGGCTACACAAGCGCAGGGCTTTGTTGCTGGATTTACCTTTGACAACTTTAACTACAGTAGTCAGCTTTCTGGTTATCAAGCTGTTATTTGTAGACCTCCAGACGACTTGACAGGTGTAGTGTCCACTGTCAGGCATTTCGAGGTTCTCAATCAGGAGTGAGGCATTCCCTGGGCTGTGCTTTGGGACGCTGACTCGGTCTCGGAACTTAGACAGCAAGACGTGGTCACCAGAATCATCCCTCCGAAAGATGGTAGCGGTGCTAGACTCTCGCTCCACTCTCCAGCTAAGCGTTTGCTGTGTGAAACTTTCTGAAGGCACATAGGTACATGGTAAAGTGATGGATCCCATCCATGTGCCCTTGACCTGGTGGACACCAGACAGATCCAGGAGGGCTGCAGGGAACAGCAGTGGAAGGGAAGAAATCAGAATGCAGCAGAAGAGGGAAAGGTCTTCCGGAGAGATGGGACTCACTGGGCAGTAGATGCCGGCATGCAGCAATGTCTCTGATGTGCTGTAGACCACAGCCACTAAGCAAGCCCACATCACCAAGCATGGGGAAGTGAACAGCTGCCTTGACCTCATGTCTATTTTTATTGTGTATCTCTCTGGGCACTTGCCGATTCTTAATTCTCTCCTGGTACAGAGGCTCCTTCAGGGCAGGAGCAATTGGGGATATTTCCTGCACTACTGGACGTGGAATAGGAATGGTGGACCTAAGCCAATTGTTTTGCTTTAGCCTTGAAAAACTTCAGACCCAGATCAGCACCCTACCAAGCATGCACGTGGGCATAGGAGAAGGGTGGGCAGATTTTCTCCACTCATTCTCCCAATTTCTCTGGCTGTCTGCCCATGGATCCCACAGCTCCTCTGGAAAGTGCCTCTGGTAAGTAGCAGATCACCTGAATTTCATTTGACTTGGCTCATCTTTCCCCATACCCCTTATTTTTCTCCCCTTTCCCTTCCCTGAAAGCCACTGGTAATGTTCAGCAGCTTTGACTCACAAGAAGATGCTTGAGAGGCAGATCCCAGAAACCTGCAAAGCTGGTTTTTTATGATGAAATGGGGAATATATTTCACTCCATTTTTCTAAGTGTCAGGAGCAATCCTGTTCTTCTGTATATGGCTTGTAAGAGCACTTTTCTCCTGTAATACATGCCCTGAGAAAGGGTATATTCAGTCATGGGCATAGGAACTGAAGCCAAGGTTCCAGTTTCAACTTTCCTGATACAACCAGAGAGTTGCTAGATAGGAGAGACCAAGGGGAATCACATGTGCCTGTACCTGGTCTCACAATTACAGCTCCTCTTCTTCCCAGGGCCATGCTAACAGAACAATGAGGATGCAGTATTAAATTCTAGTAGAATGCATATTCCAGCTTCACCAGGACTGTTTTGAAAGCTGGCACACCAAAGTGGGTCCTTGACAAGGGTCCCAAACAACTGTGTTTTGTTCTTGCCTTGGGGCAGGGGAGCTGACTTGCCTAATATTGCCCGATTTGCTCCACTCTTGAAAGCACCTTGTTTTATCTGATGCCAAAAGAGACTCTCATAAATTCTCAGGCTCTATGGTTAATACAATAAGCTTAAGACTTTCCACACCTGTCAATTTAAAAAAATTAAGACACTATAATTCAAAAGATTTTCCCTACCCTCTTAGTACTCTGATTTTTGTTCTTATACATTGAAGCATTTACTCACCGTTGCAGCTGATGAAAATCATCACAAATACCGCTATCCGCCCAACTTCTCCCATTCTTCCAGAACTGCAGGTCTCTCCTCTTTCCCTGAGAGACCCCCACTCTCCTGGGACCAGACTGCAAGTGAAGAACACTTCCCTTTATTCTGTCCTTTGTCATCTAGGATCCTCTTTCTGAAACATCACGAGTCCATTTCACTGCTGAGTTAGGTGAAGGGTGAGGGAAGGAGAAAGGCTGTATGGATATTTTCAGTCCCATTCCCTGTCCCCATTCACTTCTCTTGATGCAGCCCAGGACCCAGTTGACTTTCTGAGCTGCAAATGCCCATTGCCAGGTCATGTTGAGCATCACTGACACTCTCAGCACACATTTCTGCTGCAATAGTCCGGGTCATGGGCAAAAATCATCATGTTTCTTGCTCTGAAAGCCCATGCTGTGTTTGCCAAGGAGGTAACTTATGACTGGCAGCCAAGGGACATTCTGAGTGTGCTTTGTGGGGTACCTTTAAAAGTATTTCTAAGAGTTATGAATAGGTGTGATGCACAGGATTAATTTGTGCTTACTAATTATTACCAAAAGAAGAAAGACAGAAAGATAAGAAACAAGTATAAAAGCAAATCTTCTGACCTAGTGAATTCTGTTAGAGGCATTTAATGGGACAGTAGAGCAGCTTTTTGGGATTTATTCAAGGGCCATGCCTTAGCATATGGTTCTAACAGCTGTACCACGAAAACAGTATCTTTAAGCAGGAGGCAGATGTTTCTGAAGGACAGGGAGCTGTTTTCTATTGGAGCTGGGAGAGAAAGGTAAATGGGATGGTTTTGCCACAGCCTCATCCCATCACAACAGATACCTGTCTGCTTGGGCTGAAACATTCAG
This sequence comes from Ptilonorhynchus violaceus, assembly GCA_013397565.1. Taxonomy (NCBI): domain Eukaryota; kingdom Metazoa; phylum Chordata; class Aves; order Passeriformes; family Ptilonorhynchidae; genus Ptilonorhynchus; species Ptilonorhynchus violaceus. Next base: position 247,167 of record VZRJ01012901.1, read on the forward strand.
CTTGCAGCTGAACCCATCTCTGGAAGTGCTGGTCTCTGTCAGTGACAGCTTATTCCCTCTCTGCTAGGGTAATGAGAGTTGGAGTTCATTTTCTCAAAGTCAGTAAGTTGATGAGAACTGTGTGGATCTCATTTCAGTCCCAGGTAGAGGCATGCCCACCTGGGGGGCCCTTGCTGACTGTGATTGCGGCTGAGCCCTGGAACTTGCGTATGACAAGCAGCAGCGGCCTGGACCAAAAAGCTAAATGTCATGTTGCAAGACCTGGTGCAACAAATTCATCCAAGGCTCCAGGCTGAGAGCCACCACCAGCTGCCATCCTGCTGAGGAAGACAATGGAGGCAGCAGCACCCATTCTCTCAAGGCATGTCTATGTAAGACATTGAAACTTGATTTTTGATGACTTTTCTCCTTGACATCTTTGCTGCAGCTAGCAGTGTGGTACCAGTGCACATGGCCTGTATCCATCCGCCCATGCTGCCCCTGAGAAACCTTTAACAATGTTTGAGTCCTGCCTAAAAGCAAGCAAACAAACAAAAAAGCAGTTGTTAAAATATCAAGCTATGTCACTCAAAGAGGGAAATGTGTCCATTTTCATAGAGATGATTTAAAACCAACCTTCTGCACACCCCGGTCCATTACTGGCAGTAGAACCTTGTCCCAAATGAACACAGTCTACTACACAAAAGACTTTAAAAGAAGCTGGATTTTGGGGAACATGCCCTGGAACAAGCTGAAAACTCAAGCTAAAACTGCTGATAGAATTACTTTTTGAACCGGACATGCAAGACTTCCTGAGTCTGTAATTATACAGGATTAAAAAAAGGACTAACTAAAGCAGACATGAAGAACAGTAGTTCCCCAAATGTGATGTACATGACATCTTTCTCTTCCTGAACAGAGACAGAGCTGCTAGTCTTCTCTGAGTCACACAGTCAGCCCATTCCTTCCTTACCAAAGGGACTCCTCATAGTTTTGTATCTGAACACAAGAAGAAAAAGCCTTCAGTGTCTCAGACATGATGGCTAGCTACCTGGTTTATTAAAATGCAGTATTTTATTCCAGTGTCTCTGCTCTGGGTTGAATTTGCTGCTCTCTCCCATGCAGTGCGGGGGGTAAGGCACCCTGCAGCCTGTCCTCCCAGGTACCCACCTTCCACACACAGGACAGGACACTCTTTCAAGTGTCATTTCTTCAAGTGCCACAGCTCAGGCACTCTTTGTTCTGCAATTTCTGCTACTTGTCTCAGGCTAACTAGAGGTGACACAGTAAAGTCCCCATGTCCCCAAACCTGAGCAGAGAGGGGCCCTCAGGCCCTGTTCATAGGAAGAGCTCTGCTGAACCTGCATTCATGTTCTGACAAAGTCTGCCAGTGGCCAGAGAAGTTTGCTACCATTTTTCTGGTGATAAAATAAGATCCTTAGCTTTCAAGGAGATGAAATCCAGTACCCAGCTATGGGCAAATCACCAAAAAGTAGATAACTAAAGAAGAAAGGTCTAAAAGTCCTGTTTTTGAACCATATGCACTCAAAAAAGAAGCAATTTTTCTTGAGACATTCTTGTTTGGTCCAGCCATAGCTAACTCACAGATCTGACTCAACAGACTGTATTTTATGAAGTGCTTTTTGGATGTCCCACAGAAGATGGTTGTGTGATCCCCCCCAGCCATTCACAATACACTTCTGCCACATCAGATAATCATACAGTCAGTCATGAAAACATGACTTTGTTCCACTTAAAGAAACAGAAATTAGTGTAAATGAACATTTCCCTTAAAGGCTTGTGTGACAGAAATGTGATGTACAAGTGATCTCTCTGTAAAAATTCACTTCTCAGGAATTCTCAGGTCAATGATATTAGTTCTGGGTTATCCATTAGCTTGGCCAAATCCTTGTAAACACCTCCTGACACCAAGAAGGCGACCCATTTATATGATGTCTTCTGAGTACTTGTTTCCTACCTGGTGCTACAAGTGGGCTGCACATACTCAGCCACCAGAACAATACAGATGTACCCTTACCTGCATTTACCACACGCGCCAGCTGCAGGTGTTCTCTGTAGTCTCATCACCATCTGATGCTGGCTTTTTTCTGGCTGCCCAGTTCATCCTCCTGGTGCTCTGAGGAGCCTGGCTGAGCTCTGGGTTTGGTAAATAAAACTGCTGGTCTGGGACGATCTGCTGTGACTTCACTTCATCCTCTGGCCTGCCACTGCACAGGGTGCACAGCAGCTGCCCTTCCGCCCAGGGACGCCCCATACCAAGTCAGGATCTGACTTGGATCTGGACCCTGTCCTGCTGTCCCACAGTGCATGCAGACACAAAACACATGGAGACCATACTTCATGGATTTCTTTTCAGTTTCATGAGCTTGCCTTACATCAGCTGTATTTAATATCATCAGCTTCTGGTCCTGGCTGTCCAGCCAGGATAACACTGCTGTTTATCCACATTGATAGGGCTGCAGCGCCTGTGGCTTTGCAGTGCAGCTGGAATTGAGTGATTTTGGGGCAAGCTGTGGGATTCCTGGCAGCCATTACCCATGGAGTTTCAGCAGTGAGAGCTCGGACAACAGTGTGATCACCCTATCCCTCAGTGGGAAGCCCTTTGTCTCTGCACCTCTATCTTACCTCAGTGCTCCCATCTCCTCAGGCTAGAGCTCTGGCCACATCATGAGACCTCGGATGAAGAGCACTGCCGGTCAATTCAGGTGACCAGAGCCATGTCCCCCCTTCAGTAGCCCCAGCAGTCAGGTTGAGCTCAGACGGGTGGGCTGTGGTCCAGCACCAGCCACATTCCCTTCCCACCTCCTCTGACCTCACAGATGCAGAAACACACATTCACACCTATTTTCTCCACATTTGCAATAAGCTGCATGTACATGTTGGCAGTTTTCTCCATGACACCACCAGCAGGTGCCATGTGTTCCCTTTTTGTTCAGAAATCAAGATGTCCCAGCCCTTGATTTTAAAGTATGTTCTTAACAAAGAGAAATAAAACTTGTAGCACAGGAACATGCAGGAAGAAAGTATAAGGTCACTGATAAGTGCCTGGAAAGTGTGCCTGGTGGTTTGTGCATTTTGATGAACTTCTGTATCATTCATTTCTCTAATTTCCCATTAGAACTCTGGCTCTCAGCCCCAGGTGAGCAGCACTGTGTTCCACACTTATTTCTACGTGGCATACAAAGAAGTACTTTTCCTTGTGCTTTGAAAGTGTTACCAGACAATTTTCACTAATTTCTGCATGCTTTTCAGAGAAGCTATAAACAAATATCCTCTTCACCTTCTCAGCCCTGACCCCCATGAGCACACTTTGCTCATTTGTTTCTTCTCTTTTTCCCAAGGGACTGTGTTTGCACAGATGTGGTTTTGTACCAATAATTATCCTTTACAATCTTTCTCAGTAGCTTTTCTTGCTCTGCTGAACCCAAGATGACATAAGGGAGCAACATTCCGTGGGGTTTACAGTACCACAGTCCTGTTTTTTGACTGGAATGCCTTTCCCTTAGCACCTCACACTCCCTTTGAATTCTGGTGAGTTTTGAACTGATGCTCAGAGACCTGCAGATGCAGACCTTTCCTAAGGTCACAGCTGGCGGTCCACTAATCCTGTGCCACCAATGTCCCACTTATCCCTCAGGTCACTTTCTCTGTTTTACATCTATCTGCATGGCTTTTAATGGAACACAGGGTTTCCCTGTTCATTGTAAAAAAGTTCTTCCATAACTCTGCAGTATCCACATTATAGATTTACTCAGTGCAGTAGAAATTATTCATAAATTACCCTTCAGGCCTTTTAAGCTGGGAGGAAAATACTTCCCGAGTATCTACTGAGGAACTGTGAGTGCTTACTGGCATTTCAAGATGAGCCAGTTGTGCAGAAGTACACACACCAAAATACATGAGGCAATGTGTAAGCAATCCTATCCCAAACTTATGGAAAAGTATCTAATTTCTTTCAAATATCAAACATGCATTTAAAGAGAACAGAGAATGTGAGCTCAGAAAGAATGTGCCTGGTTGCAGTATCAGAACCACCCTGAGCTATGGCCAGTGTGCCTCTACCTTGCTGCGGTGCTGTGGAGTGGGATCAAGGGCAGCACAAGGACTGCACAGGACATTCCTGCTTCTTGCACTGCTGCTCCTAGTGTGGCAGTTTCCTGGTTTTCTCTTGGCTTTAATCTGCCTTTCAGTGTTTCTATAATGTCTCTCTCATATTAAAACTTGTGCAACATCAGGTGGGCAGGAGAAGAATCATCAATTCCCAAGCCAGCCATATCCTGCCCTGCTCACCCACAGGGATGGGGATGCTAAGCAGCCCTTAGTGCTGGCTTTCCTCCCACCACATGAAGGCTGGAGACACTGGTTCTTGTAGCCATATAAAGCAATAAGTTTAGCACAGTACTCCTAGCTTGGGACCTGCATGCCACAGCTTTCAAAGGCCTTTTTTGGATACAGGTGGTGAAAGGGAATCAAGGAAAACAAAATCAGAAATTCTATACAGCAGTCTGTAACTGAAGTTCCTGAACAGGTATGCATTTTCACTGCAGGGATTGTGAAGGAAGAAAACCACTGCTTGTCCAACCTATTTTTTGGAGTCGAAGGTGAAAAGAAATATACATATTTTGTCTGGGTGAAGGTGCTCTTCAGGACTGGTACCTGCAGAGCACTGTTGGTTCTCAGGAAGTGTCTCCTACTTCATATTCAGATTCCTGGGGGTTTCCAACACCATCAGATGCATTCTTATTTACTTCTTCAGAGATCTTTTTTTCCCTGGGTTCCATCACATAGTTGTTTTCAGTGGAAGAGATGGGTTCCTCATAGTGACCTGTGCTATCCTGGCTTGAAGAAACTGCTGCTCTCGAGTTATGGCTGAAATGAAAATACAAGAAGAGTAGCAACCAAGTAAACAAAACATTTCCCAACCATCAGGATTTTGAGCAATATTGTGGTCTGACTCAAACTCGTGTAGGCCTGGGCCATTAGACTATGGCAATATTCTGAAGGGGAGAATTTTGTCCTTTGCTTTCAGGTGGCAGAAGAACCTTGGGCATTGTAACAGCATTGCTTCCAAGCCATGGAAAGTTTCCAGGGAGAGGAAGCAAAAAGTGTGCAAGCAATGCAAGGATTACCACCATATCTTGGACTGGCACAATCAGACAATTGCTGAAGATAAGTAAATAAAAAAAATATATTTTTATAAAAAGTATTGGAGGAAGGGTAAATTGAGAACTGAAAGCAGCCCACATCCACCATCTGGCTTATGGTATCTAATATTTTTTAAATGAAGAGAAATTCTCTGAGGAGAAGTGTCATCACAGCATTTGTTCTGTTGATCAGGGTTCAACTGCTACCTAAACTGCTGCCTTATAGACTGCTGAGGAAGCCCAGCACCAGGATGCTGGCACATCCCACTGTGACACTCAAGTCAGCAGCACTTTAATTTTACCTAGAGAAGTGGTTCTCCTTGTATGTTTTGATTCCCTGTTGCTATGGAAAGCCCACAAGCCATCCTACAACATGCTATTGAGCTAACTGTGAACCTCTTCAGCCAGACGGCACAAGGGGCTTTTCATCCTGACAGCTAATAGCAGTGCTTTTCATTTCTGCTCTGATACAGCCCCCCAGGACTCATCAATGTGCCAGATAAAGGGTTATACTCACAATTTTACGTCATAGGCTTGAGCTGGAAAAGAATAATCAGAATTTGTGTCAATAATTTGCATTTACATTCTTAAAAAATAATTTCTTCATTTATCTTCTTGGTATAAGAGAGTGACTTCTGAAGAGAGAATAAAAATAACAGCCTTGGAGATCATGTCAGGTGGGTGATGACTCAGTTTCCTAGGATTCAGTCCAAGAAAATGAAAACAACCCAGCTATCACACAACTGGGTCAAAATAATTGGCCCAAGGTCGAAGATAAAGTTGAGTTTGGAAACTATAAGTTCCCAGTTCCCCCAATTTCCCTATTCATTAGAAGTTCAATAAAGAACAATTTTAAAAGTGTTTATTCTGGATTCCTTAAAAAAAAAGGATAAAAATAAGAAAAATGTAAAAAGAAATATTTGACAATTATTAATTGGTATCATGAAGTCATAGAAAGGTCATTAAAGAAACAAAGGGACAAGGAGAAAATTAAGTCCATAGGATCAAAAACGCCAAAGCACACGTGTGCTCTCTGTGCACAGCCAAGCGCAGCTGGTGAGGAGGGGGCTCCAAGGAACACTCGGTCAGGGCGATTTCTGGTGGCAGTGCAGGAGAGACAGAGGCGTTCAGTGAATGTATCCTGTGCCTGAAGATCGGAGAGGGAACAAATTCATATGGAACAGGGAGAAATAACAATGACCTCTTCCCTCTGGGTGCCAACTAAGGGAACTATTGAACAGCAGCTGGTGCCAAAGGCATTTCCAAGCAGCAGGACAGGACGAACCCACACCCAGAGACTTTAAAGGTTTGGAACGATGAGCCCGGCCAAGCAGGCAAGTCTGAGCCCTGGGACGTCTGCGAGGAGCAGCGAGAAACAATCATCGCAGTCTCTGTGGCAGAGCAAGCCGCACCCCTCAGGGTGGGCTGCAGGGCAGGCACTGAGCCGCCCCGAGCCCGGGCGCGGATGGGAGGGTGCAGCTCAGGAGCACGGGGGGGCGACTGCTGCCCCAAGCCCCATGGCTGGTGCCTGCAAAACCCTCCTGACTGTGGGAACTTCTCTGCCTCTTTGGATCTCTCACCATCTATGTCAATCCATGCATGTTGTCATCTCCTGCGTGTATGATGCAAGTGCCAGAGCTGCATCTGGTGGCTGCAAGCACAGCTCCAAGCCCCAAAACCCATCAAAGGTAAAACCATGCTGGGCATGCATAAAACATTCAGGTTTTCCAGAACATTCTACTCACCATCTTTGGGCTTTCTAACGCAAATGATAAGAAAGATGACAAGGAAAACCACAGCACCACACACCACAGCAATCAGGATGGCCAGGTACAGGGGCAAGCCAGTCCTCTGGAAATCTAAAGCAGCACAACAGAGGACTTTCAGACAGAGGAGCCCTCCTGGGTGACAGCAGCAGCAGTTACATGACATTTACCATGTCCCCGAGGACAGCAGCGGCCAGCCTTGCCCTGTGTCCCTGCATGACCGTGTCCCCACAGCTCTGAGTGGGCGTCATGTGTGACCCAGCACTCTGTGTACACCTCACCAAGAGGCCACAGCCATACAGACAGTGTCCATCTCATAATGCTGAGGTGACTAGGGCTATGAGCTGGGCAGAATAATTGCCCTGCATATCGTGAAATAAAGCTTTCTGTTGGAAAGTGTCTAAACCTGTTACAACACTGCAAAGCTGGAGGATGTGTAGGAGATCTGCTTGAGGCGCACAATGAGGCTTTTCTGCTGTTCCAGCTTTGACAGTCTACGATAAAAATGGACCAACTGCTCAGGAATACAGCAACAACTCTGTGTGCCCCATATATCAACTTTTGAAAAGACACTGGATGTTTTTATGGAAGAAGAAAAAAAGAGTCACCATGAATTATCTGGATCCCTTGAGTTCAGCCATTAATAAAATTTGCAGCAAAAAAGGCAGAATACGGTTGTTGAAGCTGAAGTTCCTGACTACAGAGCATCTGGTTGGGGTCCCTAATCATCTTCTCAGCTTGGTTTTGCTCTTACTTACCACGAGTTGTATAATTCCTCCCTGGATATCCCATTCCACTCTCAGAAGTCATAGCTGTTACGGGCACATCTGCAAAACAAACATGAGTGAAAGGCTGACAGTGCATTTCCAGCCCTCATTTTAGCACCAGGAGATCTGGGATCAGAGCTGTAGGATCAGAAGAGAATGCCTCCATCCCCTTTACAAGGCAGTGAAAATAGGCACACTGCAGAAATGAATACTATGTATATACTATACTGTAGAGAGAGTACATGTAGTACCATACATACACTGGATAGATACTATATGTAGTGTGTGTACACTATATATACTATGTATACACAAACTACATATGCACACACGAGATATGTATGTGTATTTGTATGTCTGTACACACACACCTGCAGTAGTGGGGGAGCCCCATGGAATCCAGGAGATTCCTGAGGTACCTCCGAACACCAGCTCTGTTTGTATATTTTCTGTAAGAACAGTCAACACCAGTCAACATCTTCCCTCAGCTTCTGGTAACTGACACCAGTTTCCACAGCCCCCGGGTGATTGCTGGGGCACCATAAATGCAAGTGAAACATACCAGGCATAGAAAGTTTGCACAAGCAGACCTACTCTAGCCCACAGCTAAATTCCCACATCCCACAAAAACAAATGGGCAGTCACAAGCCCTCACTCAAAACTGCTATCCCTGGTCAGGTACATGTTTTCAGTCAGGTCTGAAGCAGCTTTTGCATCCCTCGTGTCTGCCACTGGGGACACCAGACCTGCCTCCCCTCTGCAGCTTCCATTCAGCATCTGATAAGTTAAAAGGCCCTGTAGAAAATAACAACACCGAGAACATCCCATATGCTCTGCAACTTAGGAAATGGCATTTTCAACAGTCCTGAGACACGCACAGTATCTCCTACAGAGACACAATCTATCAGCAACCAAAAGCCCTCTGTGGAATGGAAACTGGGGGAAGGAAGATATTCTACTTTAAGAAACATCTGGATTAAAAACTGAGGCATATGGACTGAAGTTCAATACTGTCAAGACTCTGTTCCCCAGCAATAAAACCCACTGCCAAGCACTGATGTCACACGCCGCCCCGACACCCCATGCTTGCCATCAGCTGGTACGGCTCTCAGCCCGACCTGTGGTTGGGTGGTGTCTCCCCGTGGTTCCCACATCCTTCCACCAGGCTGCTGTTGTTGTGGGCAGATCTGCAAGGTGAGGAGGAGGGAGAGGCTTACACAGGGGCTTGACCAGCTTGGTGATCCTGCTGTGATACAGAATTCTCCACAGGTGGGACAGGAGCAGGAGGAACCAGCCCCCATCCAGCTGACAGGAGGGGGATGCTGTGCCAGCTGCGTTAGCCAGCGTCTGCATCACTGATCCCTGTTCCGTGCTGTTCGCGCCGATGAGTGACGGCTGTGAAAAGCAGCACAGTGTTTCAGCCAAAGCTTCGTCCCCTGGGAGCTCAGCAGGCTTTGCCTCTTTCACAGGCCACTGTGTGGTACCTGCGCTCGGCTCTGCCATCACGGCCTTCACAGCTCTGCTGATGGACTAACCAGCCGAGGAGAGCTGCAAGTTTTCCATCAGGCATCCATCATGGAATCATTTAGATTGAAAAAGACCTCTGAGGTCATTGAGTCCCACATCTCACACACTGTCGTGCAGAGCCTGGGTGTGTCAGAGCATGGCGCGTGTGAAACACAGGGTGTCTCCCTGAGACACGCAGCTGGTCGTGGGGAGCGAAGGCCAGTTTGGTTTGTTCCCCTATTGAATTAGCACTCACTTGGTCCTTGTTCTCAAAACAAAGCCCTGACTTCTCGTCTAAAATTGCTGAACTGCAGTGGGCAGCATTACAGCACCAGTGAGAACTTCAAAAAACCCACAGAGGAATAAATAAATGTTTGAAATACAAACCCTCTTTTGCCTCAGAAAAGAGCAGTTCCTCAGAGAGGGGGAAATTGAATACAGGAAATAAAGAAGGACACAGACTGGAGCCAGCGGTGAGGTGTCTCAGGGTGCTGAAGGTGTTGGGCAGTTCCTTCTTTCAGGGCAGGGAAGTAGGATGCTGTTCCTTTCCACTGCAGGAGGGCTCCAGATGTTCTCTTCCCAGATGGCTCTGGGCACTCACCTGTCACTGTCAGCTGCACAGCATCGCTCTGCTGCACCGCTCCAGCCCCAGCCCTGTTCTCTGCCTCACAGAAGTACATCCCGCTGTCAGAGGGCCGCAGGCTGTGCCACGCCAGCTTGGCCCCACTGCTCAGGAGCTGGGCTTTCCCCCGCGGGGCGCTCCGGAACCAGCGGTAGCTGATGGGAGGGGACCCGCTGGCCTCGCAGGTCAGGCTGGTGCTGGCTCCGGCCGGGACCGTCAGCCCCAGCTCTCCGGCTCTGATGATGGGCTTGGTGGCTGCCACTGGAAGACATAGCAGAGGGGCCCAGGTCACACAGCCCTGGCTGTGGTGGGGATGGTCCCCCCACCAGAGCAGTTCTCGCTCTTGCTATCGGTGCCTTCCCAGGAGGATGCAGCTCAGCTCTTGCATCACCTCCCTGCACAGGGTGAGTTCAGCTCTGCCCATACCAGCTGTGCTGTCTGTGGCACTACTCATGGTGTCCTGCTCTGCTGGGCTGATGATGTCTGTGCCTCTGTAAACACCCCACACTGGGCAGAGGTAAGGCAGGCACATTCTGGCGGAATTTAGTCAAAGAACAGCCATGCAGTATCCCTGGGACTTCCATTCTGCTGCATGCCCCTGGGAAACCTTGAGCCATTGGATACAGGTAGAGCCAGGGATGAACTGGTAATTGAGGAGCCCCAGATCCTCCCTCAGCTGCAGGGTGCTGTGTCCTGGTCAGAATTTCTCTCTCTCATCTATTTGCTGCTTCTTGCTGGAGGCAGACACTGCTCAGCAAAGTGCTTCTGCATGGAAACCCACGGTCACCTCCTACCTGCTGTATCTAATTCCCAAAAGCCTTCCTGAGCCAAGTAGCCTAATAGCCTCCTTCTTGGATTTACCTTTAACAACCTCCACTTTGGTGGTGATCTCCTTTGCTATCAGGCTGTTGTTGCTGTCTCTCCAGGTGACCTGGCAAGTGTAGGTTCCTCTGTCAGAGACCTCCAGGTTCAGGATGAGGAGAGACGCGTTTCCTGGGTCATCCTTTGGGATGCTGACTCTGTCCCTGTACTCAGACAGGAGAACATGGTCACCAGAGCCATCCCTCCGAAAGATGGTGGCTGAATTCTGGTCATGTACCACAGTCCAGGTGAGGGTTTGCTGCACAAAGTCTTCCACAGGCACATAGGAACAAGGCAGAGTGATAGACCCCTTCCAGACACCTTTGATCTCATTGGGGCCACTCAGGTCCAGAAAAGCTGCAGGAAGAAAGGAGGAAGAAAATTAAACCACAAAGCATCCAGGGTAAAGGCAGCTCCCAGGCGGTAAAACCATGGCAAGGGCATTGGCAAAGAGTGTCCACCAGATGAGCAGCACAAGTGGTCAGTGTGGAGGATGAGGGATGGTCTGCTCGGGGATGGGTTAACCGAAAACCAGCATGGCATGAGGTAGATGGACGGGAGATGGCTGATATCCAGGGGTGCCGACTCCTGCCAGGTGTGCAGCCTGGCTCTCCTGCTCTGCCTGGTGCTTGCCTGCCACCACCAACACTGAGTAGAGCACAGAGTCAGAGTTATTGGATAACTTAGGCCTGAGGGAAGGAGTTTGCCTAAAGTCCAAGTTGCAGCTCCCTGGTCTCAGCCAGAGTCTGCTCCAGACATCACCCTTGGGGCTTCTGAGGAACAGCAAAGACTTCTCTCCTCCACTGCCCATTTGTTTTTCTGGAAGGCACCACTCTCAGCTTAAGCCAAATGTGAGCAACTTAAACCATCAGGCAAAGAAGTCTAATACTCTTTAAATTTTTCTGTAAAAATGAGGACCATTGTCTTTGTCCCAGTACATTTCTGTCAGTCTGAGGACTGAATCTAAGCTTCCACAGACACCTCTTTACCCTTTTCTGGTGGTTTCTAAACTTCCCTTTTCCTGGAAACCCAAGCACTTATAAGACCCTTTGTGTTCCATGAAATAACTGTCACAATGTGTGTGGGATCTCTCTACTCCTCGTCCATGGGCAGCATTTCCATGGCCCCAAGCACTGTTACACTCTGCAGCCACCGGATCTGAAACACCTGAGCCCCAAGCCGGCAGCACACAAACTTGGCCTTTTTGCTGCTTATCTCTTCCCAAAACAGAGCCACCCCTACGAAGCACACACAGACCCCCAGTGCAGGGCAGAGGCTGCCCCAGGCAGGGGACCCGTGCCCAGACCAGACTCACCGCTGCAGTGGAGAAGGGAACTCACAAGCACGGCTGCTCGCAGCAGCATTCCCATCCTTCTTGGGGCCATGGCTGCTCCCTCTCCAGCCAGGCTGACCTGCTTTCCCCAAGCTGGAGTAAATCCAGAACGCTTCCCTGCCTCTGTCACTGAGCGTCCAGGACAACGGCTGGCGGTTTTTCCTTCCTGTTTATCAGAAACAAGCGTCTCAGTGACCACTGTCAGAGGCGTGGGCAGAGCGGAAGCCCTAAGGAAGGGTGAGAAGAGGAAAGTTTAAAAACTACTTCTACTCTATTTCATATTTCCTACTGAGTAGGCTTTTCCCCCCTTCTGTTTTTTGATTTTTTTTCCTTATTTCTTTTGGTTCCTAAGCAACTATTTCTTCCTCTTTTCCTCCTTGCATTGCTTTCTAACAAATAAGCTTTAACATGCACGTCACATACACACAGGTCTGAGAGAGAACTTGTAAGGAGCTGAACCACCTAAGTCCTCACAATTCACTTTCTCACCAGCTTCTGTGACACCCACCACTGTTTTAAGCCAAGGCTCTTGAAGCACCCTAAATCTTTACATTACCAGTGCAAGACAGATGATCATTGTAGGCCCCTTCCAACTGAAATATTTTGTATGACTGTATCTCAGTAAATATTCATTTAAGAGATGGGGAATTCAGGTATACAAATCTAAACCCCAAAAATTCCCAAGAGCTGCAGACACCTGGGCCACCAGTCCCGCTCGATCTTACAGATGGATCCTTCTTTCTCACAGAGCAATTTAGCTGCTTGGTTTAATTGATTAATTGTTTTCAATTACAAGCCCTGATTGGGGCCATACATCCCTGCAGTGCCTTCAGACTGCTTAGGAAACAGGTGAACATGTAGATGCCCAGAGAGAAAGAGGAACTTTTCAATGGAGAAAATCTTTGAGATTGTGAAATCACAGTTTCTTAAATGTAATGATGAATTATTATTCATTAAAGGTTATAGTAAATCTCTATAATTCAGTAATTGAGCACTAGCCCTAAGAAAAGTATCTGTTTTCTACTGAAATATCCCTTTCAAGGGATTTTACTGCCTTTTACTGTCTTCTACACCTCTCAATTTTTCTTCCGCTGCAATGAAAGAATCTCTTTGCTTCATTGCATTCAGCTGAACTGAAATGAGCCTTTGCTGTTGTTACACCCGAATTCAACATCCCGTCTTCAAATACAAGTAATCAGACTAATTCAATCATGACGACAAAATCCCAGTCCCTGGTCTGGACACAGCCCTCCTGTAGTGATAGTGAGACGCGGTTTGTGCCTGCAATGGCACAGAGTGGGATCCTGGGGTGGAATCCTGGAGAAATCCAGGCTGATTGGACCTGAATCTGAAGGGGTGGCACTGGGAAAAAAAAGTTCCTATTATCTTACATAAGGCTTAAAGGTGTCTCCACCTACATTGTCACTTGTAGGCAACTTCATTCAGTTGTCATGTAATTTAACATTTAAGCCAGGAGATTTGCATATAGAGCCCTGGGAGTTCTGATATTTTGCTCCTTTCCAGGTCTTTGCTTTCATTGTCACTACTTGCTTTTGTAGCTATTCATACCTCAGAGTAATTGGTAGTTCATTCTGCAAAACAGTGGGCACAATGCATATAAAAAGCACAATGCATATAGAAGTGTGAATTATTTATGTTTTTGACTGCTTGTCACTCACATTGATGCAATCATGACAATGCTACTGGTATGATTTTGAATTTGGTTCTTTTAAGGTTATAACATCCTGATCTCTCTTTCTCTGAAACTGGTGATTTTACTACACACAATTTTGATGCCTTTAGTTTTAGAAAATCTTTATATCCTTGTGGGTTTTTGTTAGTCACAGCCTAGAGAATCATCTGTTTAATTAATTTCTTACTGTCTACTCTATTTGCAGTTATACCTGTGATTAAAGAGGACATCTGACCATTTTAAGGTCTAAATGCTTCTGAAAATATCCTACTTGATAAAGCTGAGGAAAAGCCTCCACAAAATTCAGGAGATCTGGGGGCCTGCATTCACATCCTCCTCCCTTGTGGCCCTGTATTCCTTCATCAGAAATTTCCCATGAGATGCCACTCCAGCCGGCAGCCACTGGGAGAGGGAGGAGCCGGAACAGCTGCTGTGGGCTGCAGTGTTCGTGTACTTCTTGGTTCAAGGAAGGAAAAGACAATGTTAAGGTCAAATCAATGAAACTCCTTCCCAGGGAACACAGCTGGCTGGAGGAGGGCAGAAGCCTACATTGTCTTGGACTAAGTCAAAAGGAAACTCTGCTGGTTTTGGCTGGGGTTGAGTTAATTGTCTTCACAGTGGCTAATATGGGGCTATGTTTTGGATTTGTGCAGAACACAAGGTTGATAATAGAGAGATGTTTTTGTTATTGCTGAGCAGTGTTTACATAGAGACGAGGCCTTTTCTGCTTTTTGTATGGCCATGCTGGTGAGGAGGGTGGGGGGGCGGGGGAGGTTGGGAGGAGACACAGTCAGGACGGGTAACCCAAACCGACCAAAGGGATATCCCATACCACATGACATAATGCTCAGTATATAAAGTGGGGGGAAGAAGGAGAAAGAGGGGACATTTTCAGTGATGGCATTGGTCTTCCCAAGTCACCATTATACGTGATGGGGCTCTCCTTTCCTGGAGGTGGCTGAACATCTGCCTGCCCATGGGAAGCAGTGAATTAATTCTTTGTTTTTCCTTGTTTGCACAGCTTTTGCTTTTGCTTTCCCTATTAAACTGTCTTTATATCAGCCCACGAGTTTTCCAGCTTTTACCCTTCCAATTCTCTCCATGATCCCAATGGTGGGAGGGTGAGTGAGTGGCTGCACAGGGCTTGATTACTGGCTGGGGTGAAAACACAACAGGAATGTATCACTAGTGGGGTCTGGACCAACCAGGAAGCTGAAACTCAAACTGTGTGACTAAAAAAGATGTGTATATATTTATTTACATATTTACATTTACACTTTTGGTTGGGGGNTGCTGGTGAGGAGGTTGGGGGGGCGGGGGAGGTTGGGAGGAGACACAGTCAGGACGGGTAACCCAAACCGACCAAAGGGATATCCCATACCACATGACATAATGCTCAGTATATAAAGTGGAGGGAAGAAGGAGAAAGAGGGGACATTTTCAGTGATGGCATTGGTCTTCCCAAGTCACCATTATACGTGATGGGGCTCTCCTTTCCTGGAGGTGGCTGAACATCTGCCTGCCCATGGGAAGCAGTGAATTAATTCTTTGTTTTTCCTTGTTTGCACAGCTTTTGCTTTTGCTTTCCCTATTAAACTGTCTTTATATCAGCCCACGAGTTTTCCAGCTTTTACCCTTCCAATTCTCTCCATGATCCCAATGGTGGGAGGGTGAGTGAGTGGCTGCACAGGGCTTGATTACTGGCTGGGGTGAAAACACAACAGGAATGTATCACTAGTGGGGTCTGGACCAACCAGGAAGCTGAAACTCAAACTGTGTGACTAAAAAAGATGTGTATATATTTATTTACATATTTACATTTACACTTTTGGTTGGGGGAACAGTGGCAGGAAAAGTCTTGTCCTTTATACAATGCAGGACCAGACACTTGTACCTAAGGTGACTGTAGCAGCAACCTTTTGCTTCTGTTTTGGGCATCTGTGATATCATGATGATGGTTTTCAAAACGATCTTGTTTTAGGAGACAGCAAAATGTTCTGAGCATGCATGGATGAGGTGGCATCACACAGCCCAGGAGAGACAGAGCAAAATCAGTTTTTCTTGTAATCTGGAAAGCTCTGCTAGCAAGGACACAGGAGATATGAACTGATGGCAGGGCTCCCATGGTCTGAGTGGGGAGGGCTGGGTTGGAACAGTGCAAAAGGAGATCTGAAAGAAGTGCATGCATCCAAGGGGCACGTGGCACCTTCTCACTCTGCACTCGCCATGCCTGGGAGTGTTCTGTGAATTCCCAGCATATGAATGATAAGGAAGAGCAATCTTTCCTACCCAGAATGCTAAAGCCAAGGAGCAAGCGCAGCAGCCATGTGCACTGATGCTGGAGAAGGAAGGAAGCTGCTGCTACAGTGAGAGGCCCCTGTGGTCACAGGTGACAAACTGGTGACGCTTCAGGTTGCAGTGGTGCAATGCCCCCACCCGGCTTGGAACACTGGGGGCTGGTGACCCACTGCCTGGCTGCTGGTCCTCGGACAAAGGCTGGGCAGCAGGTGCCCTGGGCGGCAGACAGCCTCTGCCAGCTTGTCATAGCAGAGGAGTCTGTCCACAGCTCCATGTGCCAACCCCACTGCTGTGTCCGTGTCCTTATCCTGAAGCAGAGCAACGTGTTCTATATAAAGATCCTTTTTCTTGGCAGTGGAAACAATGAATAGTTCCTTACTTCTAGGAAAATCCTACAAGAACTGTGAAGTCCATGGTGCCCGTTACCCTGGGCAGTGTCTGCACAGGGTGCCATGTCTGGATGTGGGGCCTGCCTGACACTACAGATGATCTCGGCTGTTCCCTGTTTCCTTCTATTATCTGCAGTAAATATTTTAATTCCTACCTTATAGAGCTGAAGGCCTTTCCTACAGGAGTCTATGGAGAACACGTGCACAGGTGACTACATCTGGTGTATTTTTCAGCACACACGGTATTTCGAGCTTTCACATCATCCCCTTTGAAAAACCAGCCCTAGGTGCCCTTCTCCTGGGCTCTGGAAACAGACACTAGGCTTTCCTCATCATCCTAGTTATTCCTGAACCAGCAGCAGCTGCATCATGAGACTGCCCCCCAGGAGCATGAAAGCTCTTAGTTCTGGAAAATCCAGTAAACAGGTTTGGGAAGTATTGGCACATACAGGAACACACACATAGAACGTACAAGAAACAGTAATGTTTTTGCAATTCTTGAGTTTAATTACTTCAGCATGTGGGTTTTTCTTGCTATTCAGTCTTCCCCTTTCCATTGCAATCTTTTTTAGGAAAGTTGCATAAGTACTTTTCCCAGACCAGTACATAAACCAGACACACAGATGCACCACCTTTTTTTTTTTTGCAATTTTCTTAAGCCTTGGTTTCTTAACTTCTTAAGAGAGGAAGTGTATTAAAAATCCATGATGCACTCAGACCCAGTATCTGACAGCAGATGAGCTGAGGGGAGAGGACTCTGTGACAGAAGAACGTGACACTAACCTGTAACAGCAATTACAGTCCAACCTGCACAGAAGTCAGAGGCGCAGATCAGCCTCCCAAAGAATTCTGTTGTCTGCATCGTGCTGTCAAACAGCACGCCAGAAAAGTCTGGTTTTCACTGTTTCACTCCTGGCAAAATTGTGGCCTTTGGGAAGGAATTAACAAACCAAACATGATCTGGGGCAGATACAACATGCTCACCTCCCCCTCTCCGTTCAGCTCATAAAAACTTGACACTATTCAGCCCTTGGCCTCAAGAAGTCAGCAAAAGAAAGACTGTGAAGGCTTGAATAAGAAACTTGACAAAAGGCAATTCAAAAGATGGAAGTAAGAAGGGTCACAAGGTGAGAAGAGGTACAGAAGCACAGAAATAAAATGACACTGAAGGTGTTACAGACACACAGGAGCAGGACCTTCCCCTACAACTCATCGATTTGACAGTGAAGCACAAATCCAACAAAGTTGGGCCAGCACAGGTAACATGCATTATCTAGGCAGGCTTCAGAACATCTGATTACCTTGGATTCTTGAATATAAGAGTTCAGCACTTATTACTTCAGGGACGTTGGAGAGAACACAGCCTGTAGGTAGCCTGAATTCCCAAAACTGGAAAAAATTTAAAGTAATTGTGCTGGTAGGAAATACCAGATGATATTATCCAAGGGGGTTTCTACCTGCATCCAGGCCTCTTGCAGCCCCAGCAGTTTGCTTTCACTTCAGCACATGGCAGGTTTGTGTGGGCTGGTGAAACTATTACATGCTTGGTACTAGCACAGAATTTGCTGCTCCATCGACACCAGGGCTCGGCTCCACACTACACCTGCTCAGAGAACTTGGAAAACAGTGCAGAAAGAAATTTTGGGGAAAGACTTTTTGACGAAGCAGACACTAGTTTATGTAATTCATTGTCAAAAGACTCAAATGCATCTGGTTAATTTGGCTTTAAGATTCCACAGGCAGAGATTGCAGCATGAAGCCTGGTGTCCATACAGGGACAGGGAACAATAGCTGCTACCAGCACAGAGACACCTTAATGTGATGCCCTGTGTCAGTGCAAGGCACCCCAGGGCTCCCCTTCTCATTTTAAGGACAGCTGCTGGCCTTTGCTAAACATGAATCAGTCCTACTGACTATCTCCAAGGACACATGACCTGTGAACTGGGGGCAGGTTACCCCAGAACTGCCATGCAATGTGCATGAGAAATCAGCGCTACACAGAGGGGCAAGCACTTCCTACCACAACTCCTACAAACCGGGGCAATGGATGCGTGCTAGCATGTTAAAAAATAATACTCCACAGTTAAAATGTCATTTTCCATAGGAAAAATGTTCCCTATACCTAGGAGCAAATCTAGGAGTACGAAAGTGATCTAAGCAGATGCAAACAATTGTAGCCAGTAACTATCAAAAAAGAAATCTCAAATTAAAAATAAAATTTAAAAACAACTTAATTCCAAACAGCAGACAAGCCACCTATTGAAGCAGGCTCTCCAAAGAGTAAAACCCAGGTTTAAAATATTACACACCACATTACTATCCAGCTAATAAAAACAAACACCATCCCCCAACAAAAAAACTCAGCCAAACTTTACAAACAGGATACAAACAGATTTCCTCCTGCAATAAGAATATTGGATAAAAAGTTATGGAATACACTGTGGGATGTTTACAGGGTTGTTCTTCCCCTCTGATGCCTTCACTCCACCAGCTCTCGTTGTTGTTCAGCTCTCCCAGACGTGCTCCCTGCTTGCAGCAAGAGAACTTCTGTTTGTCTGCACAGAACAGGGTTCCCAGCAAGCAGGTGAGGACCAAGCACACTTCTTGCTGCTCCGCTCCTGTGGTGGCTATTCCGCAGCACTAAGCTGGTTACAGACGTTCTATGAGTTCAAGAAATTTCTATCTCAGAGGCCTCATCTATGAAGTTAGCAACAGGACTGAGAAGCAGGAGTGGAAACAGTTTATACTCTCCATTCCCATCTTCTGGGAGGAGAGGCGGATCACCCATTCCCAGAGTGTCCAGAGGCTCGGCCTGGCTTGCTGGAGCTGGAAGCGGCACAACAGTTCCACTGCCTGACGGAGGCTGGAGAGCAGGTTTCTCCTCCAGGGGAGGCAGCAGAAAGTCTTTCGGATCGTCCACCTTGCCTGCAGCTTCACCTGAAGGCAGCTCTTCAAATAAGGAAAGCAGAGGGTTGGCCCTGTACTGGATCAGCTGCATATCTGAGGGAAAACAAACAGTTCAAACTGTTTCACCAACTGAAGGCTCTTATTAAAGGCAAGGAAACCTGGAGAGGTTGCTTCAAACTTGGTGCACTATGGGAAAGCCCAAGCTGGGCTGGGACAAACCCTACACCCATGGCTGCCAGAGTAAAGCCAAAGCCCCTGTGCCTGGAAACATCAGCACCTGAAGCCCACTCCAAGCCCCTGACTCCCATGGCATGCAATGGCAGCACTGCAGTGGTAACCTGAGCAGCACTGCGTTCAGGGGGTCACAGCCCGTGTAGGAGATACTGCCACAAGGACATTTGCAGTTCTGCTCCCCATTGTGGCACTCGTGTCATGTTTGCATGTGAAAAAGGAAATGGTCAACGCCACCACAGGGCACAGGATAGGCCTCTTAAGACTGAGGCACAGCTTCAAGATCAGTGAAACATCACGGTCTTCACCAAAAGTTTAAGCCCAGACCAAAGGAGATATTACAGGCTACAATAATTCCATTTCAATACACAGTTTTCGAAGAGTGTGGAACTGCCACAGAGCTCAGTGTTCCTTCCTGCCCACCTTTGCTTCCTGCTGTTTCCCTCTCACTCGCCCCCAGGCCTTCAGTGCTCTCTGCCAAGTTTGCCATCTGAAACAAAGCAGAGAGTTAAGACAGAATGTTTAACAACAACAAAATGGAAGTCTTTACTGTCTGGTTAACAGAATTAGATGTGAAAGGAGGAGGGAAAAGAGATGGAACAACTGAGCAATAAGCCCATTGTTGCACACCAGGTGCACACAGGAGCTCTCAGAAGGAGGCAGAGTGAAATACAGACAAACTTAACTTACTAAACCAAACAAGCTTCTGAGTAGCAAATATTTGTTTCACCTTCCAAACCAGAAGCCTTATTAAAATCGGTTTTGTTGGGGTAACAGTTAAACATGATTGCATCATGTAATCAAATTTTGCAGGCACTGCATAAACACAACTGCATTTTCCATCAGCTGTAGTCTAAGCTCTTCTGACTGGGAAGTCCTAGTTCAAATATTATTTCAGGACTACAACAAAAAATAACACTTGCAAGGGTTTCTTTTTTTTATAGTATGAATTAATTTTAGGAACTGGACCAAGAGAAGTACGTGTGTGCCAAAGTTCTCTATGTCCTCTAAGGAAATCCCATACAGCCATGTTCAGAACAACTACAGTGTACTGCATTACAATTTTCATTTTGTACTTTTCCTTCAGTCTTCAGACAGGCATTCAGAGTGTATGACTGCACTAGGCATGTAGCACTGCAAATTATCTTTAGATCCCTCTTAAATTCCTACATGCTAACACTGATAATTGGAACCCTAGAGTTAGCCGGATGAGATGAACCAGCAGTGTCACCCTGTGCTGTTAACCCTGTTCCCACCCTCGAGCTGCATCCCTCAAGATTCAACTCCCAGCATTGCAGTCACCCTGCCCACCAAAGAAGTAAAGCATACTCTTACATTTTCCATACCAGGGGGAGTTTCCATCAAGCTCATATCCAGGGCTGGCAGCTCAGGATTAAATGTCTGAAAATAAAACCAGACCATATGTAAACAAATAAAGTCCTTGAAATAAAACTGCAGAGAGCTCATAAAAGGACTACAGGACCCAGTGTGCTGCTCCTTCCACTGAAGCATGGGGACAGTGGCTCCTCCATGGGCCTCCAGCCAGGAGCTTCAACCTGTGGCAGTATACTGAGGTCACAGGCAAAGAAAAGGTCACCATATTTCCCAGTGATTCCAGGAATACGGGTAAGTTTCACTCCATATTATCCATATCATCCAGGAGAATCAAACATACAGTCAGGATGTGATGGTATGTGACTAAGGCTTAGAATGAGAAGTGAAACAAATTTTTTCCTTTTTCCCCCCCTCCTTGAGTTCTGTAGAACAGAAATCCTGTATGACCTGGGAAAGACTCCCAATATCACCTTGTACACTGTGAATACCTACAAATCATTCTATCTGTAACTATTTGCTTTTCGGGATGTTCCACCCTCTTACCCATTACAACATGGAAAAAACTAGTAACATCTCATGATGCAACTTGAGCAGTATTTCTCAGAAATCATAGTGAGAAGACACTCACATCGCTGAACGCTTCAGCACCGAAGTTGTACTGCTTCCCTGACAGCATTGCTTGGAGCTCTTCAAGGCTGGCATCGATGCAGTTCAGAAAATCCTGAATTTCTTCTCTAAAAAGACAAAATTACATAGTACTGTAAGACACAGTTGGCAGGCAGGGCCTTCTCTTGCCCCACAAGGCAGGTTGCTTACAATCCATAACAGCCAAATGAATGAAACTGCATTCCTGTATCACCTTTCACTCCAGGTCTTTCAGGTACACGTACAACGAAGGCTACCTGAGCAGCAAGCACAACAACAGCCATCAGGTCAAAAAGAAGTTCCTCCTTCCATACCTACTTCCTCATTTTAATATCTGGTGAATGTTCTCAGATCCCAGCCTGCACACCAATATCTGTTTAAACAAAAGTCTGATGGCTTTCCCCTGGGACAATAAATTGTAAGCAAAGGGTAGAAATAATCTGGGCCTGAAGGAACTCTACCTACTTTGAAATATTGGCTTGTTGCCAAATTGGACATGTTTCCAGAGACAGTGGGGAAGACATGAGGGACAGTGAAGAATGTGAAAAGGCAGCTGCAGGCACAGTGCCTGCACTGCATTGCCTTGCTATGCCATGAGCTGCTCCTGTACTGAATTCCCAGTGCATAGCAATGGGCAGTTCCAAGGTAACACCCCACATCCTGCAGTGCCCAGGAGGGAAGATACAGCAGGGCCTTCAGACCACATGAGTGCTGGGACAGCACCCCAGACCCTCCTACCTGCTGCTGACCACAGCAGAAGAGCTGTAGGAGCAGGGGTTAAAGCTTGTTCCTTGATACAGCTCTCCTGCAGCCACAGTGATGGCGCTGGCAAAGCCCAGGGACCGGAGCGGAGCTGGGAGCTGCTCGCGCAGCAGGAAACCCACAGCCCGCACCCCGACCCAGGGGTGTGTGATCTGACGGAGCACACAGGAAACAGCTTTGCACCAATGAGGGGCAGAGAAGGAAAGCAACAGTGAGATGACCACCAGGACAATCCACATTCAGGTCCCAGGAAGAAAGTGTCCACAGTGCCCCCCTGAGATCAGTGTCCTTCATCTGCTGCTTGACAGCAGCTGGCAGCGCCAGCAGTGGGCTGACGGGACATGGTGACCTCTGCAGTCCCCAGACGGACATACCGGCAGTGAGGCACATTTGTCACCATAGAGGTAACAGGGACACTTGCCCATTTTCAGTGTGTGATGCCAACACTTGGCTTTTTCAAGACCTGCTAACAAAGGTGCAGAGAATTCACTTCATCAATGACAATTCAAAAGCTAATTCCCTCTGTTCAGCCAAACAACACACCCTCCAAAACTCTGACAAGATCTCACAAGGTGACAACAGCATAACAGTTTTCAGAAAACAGTTAATACCTGTCCAGCAAAGGATCATTTTGGTTTCCAGAGTTGTTCTCATTCAGGATGGAGTCAATTACTGACACAGGGTCCTCTGGGGCATTTGGCTGTGCAGTGTGGAGCTCCACAGCAGCCATGCCTATTTCACCAGTTTTGCTGACATCATTTATAGGAACTGGTGGGACAGGTTCTGCACAGTTTAACTCACTTGGCTGCGATACTTGACAAAGAGGTAAGCCAGGATCCAGAGCTGCCTGTGGCTCTCTAAAATGTGATCCAAACAGAAACAACACACAGGAGAATTTATCAACTGCATTGCTATTCATTTCAGGTTTAGTATCCCGAATCTTAATACGGTTAAGCTAGTCAAAGGTTCAAATAACAAACTGGTCTTTAGAAAAAGCAGCAAAGTGGCAGATGAAGAATCTCGTACTACAGCTTACACAGAGAACACATATCAGAGTAAAACACCTCTTTTTCCCAGGCTAAAAGCAGCAATATAGCATATGGGAATTAGGCAGGAGGGAAACTCCTAGCAGACAGGCTCTGCAAAGAAAAGATTCCAAATCAGTCCATATTTCACTCTGGGTATTAACAACTAAATGGGTTTTCACTAAAATCTGTGGCCACACGGAGAATGCCTTCCCGAGGCTATGCTTAGTGACAGCAGTACTGAAACTGGAGATAAAACTATACATCTTGATTTGTTTATTAGCAATCTATATACATTTTGGTTTATTAGAAACCTATATATGCATTCAGGTTCCTGTTCAGTTGAAAAGTCAAGTATGTGGTTATTTGTTGAACAGACAGAAAAGCCTCAGCAAATTAAACCTGAAATGCCCATCAGCCTGACAGGCCTCCAGGTACTCTTGAAGAGACATGAGCTCTGACCATGACCAATGCTACATGCTGTAAAAAGGAGAGCCTACAACTGGCCTATCATGAACAAATGGACATTCAGAGAGGCTGTTTCCCAGAATCCATATGGATCCCCAACACTAACATAACTACCCACTTAACAACCCAGGCATAAATACTTCATGTACTTTGGACATACCTGGCCCTGTCACTTGTGTGTGCCACAGCGAGGAGGCCATTGGTGGCGTTTTCCAGGGTGTCGGTGATATCTCGAATTATCAGACCTGTACCATTTCCATCCTCTTCATCTGCACTATGTTCAGAAAAAGCCATCTGCAGATACACCACAGAGTGAGTAAACCACAGGCTCTGACCTTTTTTTTTTCATATCGAAGCCCCATTCTCCTTGCAGCTTCTCTTTCCTGTTCAGATTTCATCTGTGACCAGTTGCACTGGTTTGCATAATTTTATAGCCAGAGCAGTGCTCTAAAGCTGCCCACTGCCCATTGCAAAAGGGAGAGCATTTGAATACAAGATTAGGGTATTTGTAGCTATAAGGAAGATTGATATCACTGTGTATCATCCTGTCCAACCCACTGCCTCTTTCCCCGGGGAGACTTACAGCTTGGCCACTCTCCACAGGTATGCGGACATACTGACGACTGTACTTGGAGGGTGAAGCACCTGCAGCATCCGTGAGAGACCTGAGACAAAGCACAGCTTTAGTACATCCTGACTTTCACTGGAAGGAGCTGCAGCAGTGCCAAATACATGCAGCAATGGTAATCATTCTTTCACTCCCAAGAAGCCTGGCTTTTGGGAATGTGTGTCAGGAAGGGTACTGCAGGCAGTCTGCACTACACACATGCTGTGGTTTGGAAGAAGTCGGTTACATGTGCACGTTTTGACATTTACCACTTCTGATAACTGTGCCCTTTGGAATTGAAAATGTGCAAAATATTCGCTTCCCACCCATTTTTTTAGTGATAAAGAGGAAATCATTATTTTGTGCTTGATTCAAGTTCCATCAGCTTTCTCAAGTTCGAATATACAAGTGATAAAAATATCCTTCATACACTAGAAACTGATTATTCCCTGTAATTCACATCTGACACTGATCTGGGACCTATAGAGTAATTACCTTTTTCTTTTGACCCCAACAATATAATTTCCTCGCATCAAACTTAGTATAAATTGAAGAATCTAAAAGGAAAAACAAAAAAAAACCAAAACCAAGTGGTCAGCATAACAATCCTAACATTAAATTCTTAATTCAGTTTTTACTATAAAATGATACAGTTATGTGACAGAAATTAACAGCTAAATTAAAAATCCATTTGCAATTGTATCTTAAAAAACAAAGCAAGAGTTACAAACTGCATAGAAAAATTATCCCACTTGCACAATTGACTTTTGTTTGAAATGCAATATAACAGCACAAATCACTAGAGGATTCCAGACCAGAAACAGCTGAGGGATAAACCAGAGAAAATTTTTTCCAGTGTGCAAGCTCCTACAGCTTCTGGGTTCCAAGTTCACTTCTCAAGTGGTCTAAGTGCATCCTGGTCCAAGATCTTTCACAGACTCCATTCCATGTGCCTGCAATCTCTCAAGTTCTGCACTCCTGTTACCATGCACTGTCTCCACATACTGACATCCTACTACGACTTTTCCTTAGTTTTTTGCTCGTGGTTCTTTACTGTGCTACTTCTGGGACACTCAGGAACTGTGAACATTTTCTTTATGCTGTATTAATACAGCCTGTTCAGCTCTGTGTCATTTGTCATTCTACATAAGCAAAGAATGCCATGAAGTATCACAGAGGCAGGAATAAGGATGGTAGCACTGAAGATGCTGCAATGGTACCTTAGACAGCAGCTTCTGTTGTTGACTGTGCTTCTGCCTTAGAACTGCCACTTCTTTCCACAGGGCCTTATTTTCTCTGCAATGCAGAATAAATCAGAAGACAGAGGATGAACAGAGTTTACTTTATATATTCTAGTTTTACAGCTTTCAAACTTTCAGAGCACCTTGCAGAACCAATTGCAACATTCCCTCTGTGGATAACTAACCCTCAGTTAATCCGATCCACTAGCATAAACTCTGGGTTAATACCATTTTCCATCGGGCAGCATCAAACACTCACTTCATAAGGACACCCTCGTCCTCTGCTGCTCCACCAATAATCTTGATCTGAGGTATTCCTTCAAAGCCTCAAAGCTATTGAATAAGGACTTTGTGTTACACTCAGCCTGTTTCCAAACACTGATAGCCTCTATCTAAGGGACAGGTCTAAAGGTGCTGTTCAAGGGGATTGTTTGGTTTTTTTTTTAAAGGAACAGAGGGAGAAAGGTATCTTCTGAACTCTGGTTGATACCTGCTGGCATACCAATGACCTGAATGAATTACCAGTGCCTATATGAAGAGGATCTGAGGGAACAGAGATGATTACGTGCAAAGTCTACTTCCAATTAGAAAGAAAACAAAACACTAATTGTCCCTCACTGCATCTAACACTGTTTGTGTACAGAAAATGAAATGCTTTTATTGCCCTAAAAAACTACCACAGGTGCTGGCAACCAGAGTGAAATCTCAAGACAGTCAACAAACTCCCAGTCTAAATCTCTGATCTGTAACCGAATTACAAAAACAAACAAGATTCAGAATGTTGTGTGGGGTGGAATGGGCATTCTTAGGAAAAAATATAGCTTCACCTGTTTCCAGTTCAAATGAAACCCATATTTAGCCAAGCTCCATCAGATATAAGCAACATTCAATGCATAAGCGCCTCCGAAACAGCTGAGTCTACCTCTTCATGTTAGCCAGCCTGACATCCATGTTGTTCTGCTGCTCTCTCATCTCCTGCACCTCAGACAGGACTTTGTGCAAATCCTCTGTGCAGACCTTGAGATCCTCAGTTCTCACTGCAGACACCTAAAATAGGTACACATGCTTTATACAAACAGTGCCTTGCATACTCCTTGCTGCAGGAAGAGTGCAGTCAGTCTGCAGAGCAGGACCATTAAAAGACCAGGTAACACTGTAATTCTTGCATGTCACAAAACACCACAACTGCAATAGGTGACAATCCTTAGGACAGTCTGCACTGTATGAAAAAAACAAGATGTCAATGAAAACATGAGATTAGCACTTTGTACCTGGAGACAGTAGATTCACGATAAAAACCACTGACTGCAAAGGGCTTTCCCTGGGGGTTCTCTGCCAGGCCTGGTGACAGCTTGCCCTCTAGTGTCACAGAGCAAACACCAGCCAAAAACAAAACACAGTTGACAGTGGAAGAAGAACAAGATTATCATATTCCTTCTAGGTGTGGGTAAATCTGCCAGCAAAGGAGTAACAAATTTCCATTAAGTTATGGGGGGATGAAGGTGTCTAGTTAGATGCATCCTACTCAACCTGAAAATTTATCCCACACCAGCTGATTTGCAGATTGCCATATTGGTGTTTCTCTGCTCAGTGACATTCCAAAGTTATGGAAACTTGTCTCCAGAAAGAAGAGTCCAAACTGCTCTTCTGCCCACAGTAGACTCTGTGAATGCTGCTACTTGAAACAAGGGCAGAAAAGCCATCAGAGAGCAAAAAGCTCACCATCTCCTTCCTGCACTTCTATATTAAACATTTTCCAGTTCCTTCGAAAACTCTCTTTGCAGCAGGAGAGAGATTTTTGGCTACAACACAATCCAGGATTTTGAAAAGGACAGGTCTATACTGCGTTGCATTCACATGTCTGAATGACACATCCAGGTTTTGAAGGCGTAATTTTGAACATCATTTTGCCAAATACTAACATCGAGCCATATGGAGTCCTACCAGGTGTCCTTCCCAACCTACAGCCTGCTGGGAGTTTTCTTGTTACTCTACTAAATCCCAAGGGGGATGTGAAAGCATCTCACGTGGATTCCAAGGGGGAGGTGAAAGCACCAATGTGGGATTGGCCTGCTGACGTGTGAGATAACTTCTATGCAGGTTGGCTCACAGATCTCGTCTTTCAAAGAGGAATGGGATGGTCAGAAAGGGGCCTGTGGCATTATAAACCAACATCCCATCCCTTCATGCTGGAACAGAACACAGCTGTTGTGCAATCACTTCTCAGACATGACTAACTGCTTTCTTAACACAATCCCATGGTGCCAAGAATGGACTAAAGGGTCTGACAGTTCTCCTCCCTGTCTGCAGCCTAGATGCTTTGCTGTTTGTTGCAGGTAATAACTTATGCTAATGTACACAGGGTGCACTCCAAATGGAATTCATGGCTGTCTGATTTCTCTTCAGCACACCACCTCTTCGTGGGGCAGCCACCCAAAAGATGCAGACAGTGGGTGGAAATTTCAAATGCAGCCAGCTATCCTCTAAAAAAAAAAGGCAATCTAAATTCTGCCCAAGTACAAGGAACTGCTCTTCAGAGTCCCCAGCTGGCTAATCAGTGTGTCCAGTCCTCAGGTGCTGAGGCACTGGCACAGGCTGCCAGAGAAGCCTGGTTGGACAGAGCTTGGAGCAACCTGGTCTAGTGGGAGGTGTCCCTCCTCCACAGGGTATCTGCATACCAGCAAAGCTAAAAATAAAAGGGAGTAAGTAAAGCAAGTCCTGCATTCAAACCTGCAGTCCTGACAGAGGCTTGAATATACAGTTTATAGCCAATACTGGACTACGGCTCCATTCCAGGCAGTGAAAGAGCAAGAAAACTAATGACTGTTTTGCAAAAAAATCACTAACATTTCCAAATGTGCAACAAAGAATATGTTTCACCAACCTATTCAATACTTCATATGAATGTCCTTGGCACTGAGCAGAGCTTTTGTCTTTCCATCTAGAACACTCCACCATGTGCACCGCCCCGGGACACATGGTGCCACACCGCGCGTCACCGCGCGCCCGCCCCGCCACGCTGGGACACGCTGGGCACAGCGGCGGGGGAGCACAGGCCTGAGCCAGCGCCAGTGGATCGATTCTGGCTCCAAGCAGGGGCAGCTCAGTGAAGAATCAATCCAAACATAATTGTGGCTCTCCAGCCTACCCTGGGCTTTTATTGCCCTGGGCAATGCAGCCACACCTGACGACAACCGAAAGAAAAGATTCTGCTGTTCAAATGTCAACATGATGTATCATGATACTCTCTTCCTCAGGATATTATGGGCTGTAATGTGCCAATAGAGGATAAATATCTGTGAAGAAACAGGTCAGACAAGGCCTGAATGTACAAGAGAAAAGCAGAAAGTGCTCATAAGGATGTAGCATAGCAGCAACACAATTTTGGAGGACCAATATAATTTAGGCAAACTCACCCAAATGAACTGATTACTGGCGCCCTTGCTAACTTTCAATGAATGCCAAATGGGAATGTATTTTCTTTTGCTTCTTTCACTTTGCGCCTTTCTCTGAGTTGAAGATGCTGACAGAACCGCAGACCACGCTAAGCTACAATGAGGGATATCAACTCTGTGAAGGGCTCTGGTTTGATGACGATGCAGAACATGCTCCTATCCCAGTTCACTACCAGCAGCAGAGCAGGTTCTGTCTAAGTGCTGGCACAAGGAGGCCCAGTCAAGCAGCAGCCTGGCATCACGAGGGAGTTACCAAGGCTTGCACTGGAATACACAGCCTCGGTTCCCATGGTATTTGCCAGCTGTGTTTGAAACACCCATATATGCTCCTGATAAGCCACTTTTCATAACTAAGTGAAGTAAATATGTGCTTAGACTATACCTTGCGCTTGATGTTTTCCAGTAAATGTGCCTTCCCTTGCTTGAAGAAAGGGTGCTGGAACTCAATGACTGAGCTTTTCTCTGCTGTAATGATACCATTCTCCAGAGCAATCACCTTCCTGAAACCATCTGTGGAGAGGAATCAACAAAGGCTGTTGATCAGTGCAAAGCTGACTGTGAAAAAATACAGCTAAAGAAAAATCCAATGCTACGGAAACACCCACTGCGCTACAGTTACTGGGAGCAGAAACTATGCAAAACAGCCAAAGTAGCTTTTCTTGGTGATCAATGATTTCACTGCTCTGATCTTCACAGCTAGAGAATATATCCACAGTACCACTGAATGCCCCTGCAGGCTGCTGTGGCAGAGGCCAGCATGTGTCCGTGGGCAAGGCAGCCATGTACAGTCATACAAGCCAAGACAGCCATAACAACAGTTAGTTAGGAATGAGATTTAGTACGGCATCTTGAATAGATTATTGTCCCAATGGATGCAGAGGAACTGTACACTTTCCCTTTAATCCCTGACAACTACATGTCAAAACAAATGCTGTCGTGTACCACCATGGTCTACAGAATAAAGCAAGGCAGAGAAGGTAGATCCCTGCCTGCCTAGGCAAACACCTGCAGCAGAGCACCTTCTTCATACTAGACTGCCTGCACAAAGTAAGATATTGCCAGTTCTATTTCCATCACTGCTCAAACACCACAGGGTAGATGCATGATTCAGCTGACAGACCAATACATTCCTCTCCTCGGTTAAGGTTTTAACACAGTAATGCATTCCACCTACTATTAGAAAGCCAGGATAGGTCCAGTAGGAAAAAGAGGCTGCCACTACATTGTATGTCTTCATAGGAATATTTGCATTTTCCCATTTATCCTGGCTACAAGGGAAGAGACAATTGTTTCTTTGCATGATCCTTTGTTACTCAAGTGATGGGTCTTACAGACAGAAGCACATGACACAAACAGCAGCACCTACCCTCTGTCCAGAGACTAAATGGACGTGCCTTCTCTCATGTCTAAGAAAACCTATACAGAGATCAGCTAGAGAGACCAGGCAAACCTACTGGGCAAGAACAGAGAGCTCCTCCCCCTCAATCTGAATGAAATTCTAACACACAGCACCTCCTGTGCTGTTTGTCCCTTCATGGGTCCTGGAGCTTCTGCAGTTATTCCTGCTGGGTGCTGCAGCCCTGCATGCAGCACTCTGTCCCTGAGTCACCCCTCACTGCACCCCTCTGCCTGGCCACGCTGTACACATGCTATGCAATGCTACCACATGATGCTCACAAGTCAAGCACAGAAAACATAATGAGAAACATAGTCCAGCTTGGCCTGTCAGCGGGACTGATCTGGTTCCAACACAGCAAAGCAGGCAAGAGAAGTGGCAGCCTCAAAATCCCGGCAATCTTTTTTCACATTCTAGGTGTATGGCTGTGTACACACAGCCTGTGCTCCCCTGGGTATACACACGCTTTCTGCAAGACCACTGGAGCTCAGGGAACCTCACACTACCTTTAGGCAGCAGCACATATTCTTATAGCTATTACTCAAAAGGACTTGGAGCTAAACCACAAAAACCGAAGACTAAACGAAGCTCTACCATCAATCTTTTCTTTGCAAAGCAAACTCTAGGCCAAACCTCAGGTTTTTAGGGATGAAAGACTTGCCAAGTCAATTCCTTGTTTAAATAAATCCAAACTGAAGCCAAGTAGCTATGAGCTTGGCAGACAGAACATGTAGGAACTGCTGATGCTTACACATGTTGAGCTGCCGTATGAAGCTGGAGATATTGTTGTGTTTGAAGTACTTGGGGAGCAACTCCTTGGCAAACCTCTGCTCATCCAGAATGCAGAAATTCTCGCCATTCTAGGAAATAAGCAGGAGTAACAGTTAGTGAACAAGCACAGCTTTTCTAAAGTGTTGGTGTTGCTCTGAAGTGAAGACTATAAATCAGCAGAGACAGTTCTGACAGCAGAGAAGGGCACAAGACTTCACCGAGTGAACTGTCTGTGGGAACACTTCTGAGTACTTGGGACTGGGCTAAAAAGTTTGAATTCAAAGACAGTTACGTGGAACACTTCTATTGAACAGGAAATTTTCTTAAATCCCTGATGCATTGATCTTAATTCAAAGCAAATCTATTCTAAAAACCTGCTCTCTTTGTCCCCAGGAAACACAAGCACTGCACAAGCCCACTGGAATTCATGCCACTAACAAGATTTCATCTCCCTTCAACAGCCTGCCCAGCTCCTGACAAGATTCTTCCATTGTACGTGCTATGTCATCACTAAAAATAACCACGTAACGTTGCCGAGTTACCGAAAGTTCAGACAACACAACCCAGCGGTGACCAGGGGTAAGTGTGACACCAGCAGTGCTTGATTTATCATATACTCAAGATCAAACTTCCTAGAAACAGGCAGAGCTTTTCGCATCACTTTTATTTTGTTCTCAAAGAGAACAAGAATATTGTGTTTCTTTCCATCTTCGCCTTTGTAAAGGGCAAACGGCTGAAAAATAGTGGAGGAAAATCCTACAGATTTAAAAATGACAGGGAACAAAAATAAACACGGTGTGTGTCTGGAGCGTCCGGTCGGTGTGTTCGTGTCCGATGCTTGAGGGGCTCATCTGTCTCCGCTTCGGAAGGAAAACCTACAGTTAATGACTCCTTACAGCGGCCTTTCACCACCTGGAGCTGGTGACCGGGAATTCGGGACCGCCACCCGACACAGTCCCGCTGCGCGAGAACCTCCCCCGCGGCCGCACGCGGGCAACGGGGAGTC
>VZRJ01012901.1:280108-350471 GCA_013397565.1 Ptilonorhynchus violaceus
CGGGCTGGGCTCGGCTCGGTCAGCCCGCGGAGGCAGCGCCCCTTTGTCCCATCCGGGCTGGTCCCCGCTGGTGCTCCCGCGTCCCGCTCTGCAGCCGCGCTCCGCCGCACCCCGCTCCGCACGTAAGGGATGAGCCGTTCGTCCTCCTGCCTTCCTGCGGTGTTTTCCCCTCGCTCTCGGGCGGTGGTTTCCCAGCAGTCGGGTGTCCGGGAATGTCCCTGCATCGTCCTCCTGGATCAGGAGGGAGTTGGGTCTCACCAACCTTACTAAAATTTGATTTCCGTTCATTCGCGATTCCTGTGCTGTCGGGGACCCGGTAAAGGGCAGTCCTGGGGGAGGATTCTGCTGTAAAGTGCAAGGTTCAGGGACGAATGTAATACAAAATTTGCGTTGGTTTTGTTTTTTTCTTTTTTTTTTTTCTTAATCAAGGCAAGTATTAATATCAAAGAAAATCTGAAAAAAAAAGTTTTGTAACGAATTTAAGGTTTTTGACTACCTTCCCCTTGCAGTGGTCGAGTAACTAAATGGTGATTAGTCACTGTGAAGGGAGTGTGAGCACAGACTTGGTCTCACCTGCTACATCTGCATTCAAGGATGTTTTTTGCTGTTCACTAGAATTATCCCAGAGGTGTGTGTGATGTCGTGGTCAAACTCCAGGCAGAGGCCAGGTGGGACTCTTGTAAAGCCTTAGTAAGGCTGTCCCAAAGACGTGTCCTTGATTCTTTAATGCCAGAGCACACCACAGAGCACTTAGAATGCCATGACTTCTGGCTATGTCTAGCTCAGCTGGTAGGGGCGTGACGCTGCCGTGGGGTGTGGTGAGCAGGGACCCTGTCACACAGGCATAGTGGGCTGGCGCAGGGGTTTGTCTCCATGGGCAGTTTTCACAGCCAGCTTTGAGAGCCACTGTTCTCCTGTGGTGTGGCACTGCCTGCACAAACCGTCAAGATGAGAGGACACAAAGACCAGTCTGCGCTGGCTTCCTGGGCTCGGCGGCTCCCAGGCCTTGAGGAGGGACCCTGTGCGCCGGAAGCTCCCGTGTACTTTGCCCTGAGTTGACACGAAGGCCATAGCTTGGGCTGAGTCAGGAGCATCCCGCTGCCCTTCCCTCGGGGTGTGGGCTGGCAGGGTAGCAGGTTTCAGGCTGAGGACTGGTGCTGCTGACGGTTTCTTTCCACATTGCTGTCACCACTGCCTTTCGCTGGTCTCTGTGTGAAACAGCACAGGTATGGCTTTCCAAACTCCTTTTGAATACTTGTTGGCACAGAGTGAGTCAGAAAAGGTATTTTACCTCCCCGTGAACAGCGGCAGGTTCTGGAGCAGCAGCAGCAGGGAATAAGGTCGGTGGCAGGGCGGTGAGTAGCTGTGGGGATGAGCCAGCACGCCGCCGCTGTTCCTGCACTGCCGGAGCCCCAGGGAAAGGGCTGTTCTGTATCCAAGTTTCGTCAGGTCTACGACCAGGAGCTTCTGAAGGGGACTGGCATGGTGGAGCCACTGGAGCAGAGCTATACAGTGTTGATGAATCAAAAACATCTCAGATTTAGAGATCCCTATAGCTGCCTTCTGAGAAAGGAGGGAAAGAAGGTGTTTCCAAGCTTTGTCCAATTTAATGACTATTCAGAAACAGCAATACTTGATTATCATTAGCTTCTGAGAATAGCACAGCATGTTTGAAAATCAGAAATGAAGTTTTGGAAGGTGTCTAGTCCATTGCCGTGTGCTGGAGTTGAATCATATCTGTTGGGTATCAGATGTCGTAAGAGGTTTCAAAGCAACTCTGTGTGACAGTGTGCTGACTGACAGCTTACAGAATATCCAGTTTCGTTGCAGATAAACCTTGTACATTCATGTCGCTGTTACAAAGACAGTAAGAATAAATGACAGTCTCTGTGAAAAACCTTTGCCATGGTGTTGTGTCACCATCCCTTTCTGTATGAAATGAAAGAAAACTGATTCTTTTCAGCTTTCTTGCTAGGTTACTTTTCTCATTCTCTTGCTTTCTGTTTCTCTCTGCTGAACATATTCTGAGTTGCTGTTAGATGTCTCAGGAGCTGTATCTCAATATCTGGTTTAGGTGCAGTTTGATTGTTGGCTACATCCAGCTTTGTTAACGGTATCATTGGGTGAGACCTTTCTTAAGTGTTTTCATGTGATATTTTTAATGCAGTTTGTCATCCATTCTAATTTTTCCTTGTCTTTTTATGTAATTCTACTGCCCCATATTGCATCAGCTTCTCCATTATACAAGTGGTTCTTTGGGCCTGTATTCACAGAACTGTATTTTGATGATTTTGGACAGTTTCCCCAACTTTTTCGCAACTCACTTCAGAGTATTTCTGGTGCTTATTCACAACAAGCTTGGTGTCAATTGGAAATTTTGTGAGTAAGCTACTTAGTGGAAAATAATGGGACAGAAAGCAAAAAGCCTTGTGCAGCCCATTTGAGATGCACTCCTGGGTTACAGTTAGCTGTTCAGTAAGAGCCATCTTTGAAGACGTTAAAATTTAGACTTACTAGATAGTGACTAGATTGTACTTCCTCAGGTGACTTAGAATAGAGAGATCGTGGTGGCAGTTTAAAATATACAGATACTTGCTCAGGAGAGTTTCCTTGAGCTTTGTATGTGGACCTGTAAGATGACTTGGAACATCAGCAGTGGCAAAAAAAGGGTTAATTAAACTATTATGAGAGCAGCACATTTTGTATTGGAGACTCATTAGCAAGGCATGATCCCCATCGACCTTGTATGTTAATTTTGTTACAGAGTGATTTCCTTCTTCAATATTTGAGTAATGATCCCAATAGGACTTAAACCTGATTTCTTCATACCCTCTCAAAATGTCCAGCACCTTCAAACCAAATGGTTGTATTCTGTTTCATCGTCTTTGTTTTTCCCAAATAGGTGTAGCCTCCAAAAACTCCTTCCCTTCAGGCTGCGATGGGCTCAGTCTGGTGGTTGCTGCTCTGCATCCCCATGGTGTCATCCACATTTTCTGGGGGTGTCACCCGAGTCTATTACCTGGGGATCCATGAGGTGAGCTGGAACTATGCTCCGACGGGGAGGAATGTGCTCGCTAACCAGAGTATTGCACAGAACCGGTATGTTTGGCTCTAAGAGAATTTAGTCTGGGACTGGCTTTAAATTGTCATTTGATGTGTAATTTCATGCAAGTATTTTGGGGCATCTGAGCAAGCAAGAGACACACTTCTGTAGATTGTGATCTTTATGAGCTTAATGTTTAACTTGTTTTATACTCCTATGGTGAAACCTATGTCAGTGGGAAAAGGAATGGTCAGCTTGGAGTGTCCAGAGCCTGTACACTGGAGAGAAGTGTACGGAAAACAAACATGGAACAGAAAATAGAGCAGATATAGAACAGATTGTTCTAAAATAGCCCTGATTTTGGAATGCTCTGGCCTGGAGTTTTATTTTGCTTAGTTCCAGCTGGTGATCAGCTTGTGTATCCTGAACCATGATGACTTGTCATCTTGGTATAAATGACTTCACATAACCAGCTTGTTTTTGTTTCAGTGGAAGTTCAAGCCTTAGACTTAATGGGACTTCCTGCATGAGATTTTAGGGGCTGTTTGAAAAATATTTTTGTTTTTCTTGTGGAAGTAAATCTGGAAACTGCAATAATTGCTTTGAATTACTACACAAACACGTTTTGGTTTTAGCTTTCAAAACATCAAACTTTTTTCTCTGGTGGGTGATTTTGTGTGTGTGGTTTGTTTTGCTTTTTAATAGCTTTCTGTAGCATTTTAAAGGCATTTGTGCTTTTTTCCTGTCCCTCATTTTCTGTGGCAAATAGCTGGTATTTCTTGACTTGCACTCAGTCCTTTACCCCTCCATAATAACTAACACTCAGGTTCAGACACCTCTTTCAGAAACCGCACAGCAGGAACAGGAAGGGTTCACAAAGACATCAAGGTCTGTCAGTTTAGTGTGGAAAAATCTGTTCTCTGGAGATGCTGTATAGACATAAATTAGTTGACAGGAAACACTCCAAAATTTGGAATTAATAAAGATGTTATCACTGATTCCCAAAGTGATAAGGAATGCAGTGGATTTTGTTTGGTTTCTCTCATAATACTTGAAGAGGAGGAAATGAAATTCAGGGCCATTGAACTTAAAAGCAATTTAAAAACTCTTCTGTCACTGGAAACTATTAGTTAATGGGACCTATTTGCACAATGATTGCAGAAATGAAATTTCTAGCAATTAGAAAGGGATGTGATGTTGACATGAATGATAGAAGTAGTAAAATACTTCAAGAAGTTTTTTTGGGCAACAAATGGACTGTGTGGGGAAAAAAGAGGCATATCTGTAAAATGAAGTGTGAATTATCTTAAACTCTTTGCTGGTAATGGCTGCAGCACTGACTTGGCAAAGGGCTGAACTCTGGATTGTATAGCTAGAGCCAAGCCCTGCACTGTTTTGAATGATGAGGGCAATGCTTAATATTTTGGTCTCAACTGCTCATTCTCTGAGACGTGCATAAGAGTTTGCCTCCCTTACGGGGCTGCTCTGTTGCTGATTGATCTGAAGGGGGGAGTGAGGGGAGTGGCCTTGGCTCTCATTTAGGCTGGTTCCACTAATACCTGGACTGTGATTCATCTCTTATCTATTAAGAATTAGCCATAAAGAGCAACTATGCTTGTGAGTTAAACTTTAGTACCTGTATGAGGTTTCAACTCTAAAAGCTGGTTACATGCTGGGTATGTACCTGGCTGACTCATCTGCCACTCTAGAAGGAATCTGGAAACTGTTAAGTAGAAAATCATCTTTCAGTCTGTGAATTCTGGCCAAAGATCTCAGGAGACTTTTCCACCCCACTCCACCTGCCTTGTGATTTAGCTAGTCATGCCACAAAGGAATTGAAGTGAGTTTCTAAGGGCCCAGTGAAGGCTGAAGGAGGCATGAGAAGGGTCCCTGTGGATGCCAGTAGGCCTGGCTACAGAGAGATCACCAGGGTCCCCTGGAGGGAGGAATCCTAAGTGACACCTCAGGTTAGGGAGACAGAAAAAGCCTCTCCCAGGATGCCTTGTTTTATTATTTTAATGTACCCCAGTTCTGTTTCCCTGGTTGGCCCGTTGGCCTCCTGGCCCCTTCCTACCCTATATGTCCCTGTTCTAGAAAGTTCTCCCTTCCCCGTTCCCCTATTGGCCCTTGCTCTGTCTCCACTCCCTCAGAGTCTCCCCACTGGCTCCCACACCCTAGCCCTGCCTGTGTACTGCCCCCGTGCCCTCAGACTACTGGCCCTGATGCTCTCTCTCCGCCCCCACCGACCCCGTATATAACCCTGGACCCTCCCGTATCCCTGGTCTTCGGTCCTGGACCCCTTCATGTGCATGGCTGGAATAAACCATGGAACCCCATACGAAGACCCTTCTCGTCTCTTTGCTGTCGATCCTGTTTTGGAATAAGCTTTCCGGTGGGTGTGGGTGTGTGTGTTAGTGTGCCGACCCTGCCGAGCGGCTTCCAGCTAGAGACGCTTTCGGAAGGTTGCGGCACCCACCATCCGCCCGCCGCGACAGGTCCCCCCGGGACATGCATGTGAGATTGTCTAGCAAGTACAGTCCTTCCCATTTCTTGTTTGCAGGGCACAGTTCAGGGGTGGACTTTGTGTCCGTCGGTGAAGAACTGGGGTTGAGGTCATGGCTATGCATGGGTGGCTTAGAGCATCCCAGGGTTCTCTAATGCCAATGCTTTTGGCTGTACCTGGGAAAGTGGAGTGTCACCATCACTCTACTGCAGTATTGACCAGCTGTTGTATATAATGATGACTCATAGTGCCTTTCCGTTTGAATTGAACAGCCAGGCCTCAGCATTCCTCCAGTCTGGGAAAGACAGGGTGGGAAGCACGTACAAGAAATCTGTCTATAAGCAATACACGGACTCCACGTACACCACTGAGATCCCCAAACCTGGCTGGCTGGGGTTCCTTGGGCCTGTCATCCGAGCAGAAGTGGGGGATACCATTAAAGTACACCTAAACAATTTTGCTAGTCGACCGTATACAATCCATCCTCATGGTGTTTTCTACGAAAAGGACTCTGAAGGTAAATAAGCTGCTGCCATCATGGAGACAGATTTTTCTCCCTGAGAACTTAGGAGTATGCACGAAAGAGAACTATCTGTAAAGCCCCAGCTGGAAAGCAACTGCATTTGGGTATTTGGTGAAGATATCAGGTGTTGGGTTAGCAGGGTCATGGGGCAGAAATCCTGACCTGAGCATTAAAGTACACAGCCCAGGCTTCTTGATTGTAGAACCTCCAAAACACTGATCAGCTCTAGAGATTGGAGAGAGACTGACTGTGGGGGCACAGTGCAGAACTGAAGGCAAAGTAGCACTAGGCAGAATGGAAATAATCCTGCTGACTCTGTGCTGACCTGTTTACTGGGCAAGTTGCCTTATGGTGGCTCTATGCCTCGATGCCTCTTTGAGGGGGTGATGATTAAACACTGTTTCAGCCTTGGGATGGTGAGTCTCAGCTCAGTATAAGGTTACATGTGTGTGCACCTTGGCTCTTCTTGAATGGATGTTGTGATTACTCAATTGTTCTAGGATCCCTGTATCCTGATATGTCCCCCCAGGATCAGAAGAAGGATGATGCTGTTTTCCCAGGAAGGAATTACACCTATACTTGGACTGTCCCTGAAGATCACAGTCCAACTGCTGATGACCCAAACTGCTTGACCTGGATCTACCACTCTCATATTGATGCACCAAGGGACATTGCATCTGGATTAATTGGTCCATTACTTACATGTAAAAAAGGTAAAAAACATCAAGAGAAAGCAGCTGAGAGCTGCAGTTTCATAATGTAAAGGTTTTGTGATGACATGAATGAGGATAGGATGTGAAGATGCTCTGGTGGGCTTGCAGACCTCTTGATCCAAGAGAGCTGCTTGAATCCATGTTAAAAGCAGGACTCTTGTCCAAGATATAGTTTGTATATTAAAACCATGGTGACTGGTTGGTTTCAGCAGGAGTAAAAGACTGAAGGTGTTGTAGTTGAGCCACACAGTGGCAGAGCTGCTTGGGAGAGAGAACTGTATTGGCAGGGATGTA
Source organism: Ptilonorhynchus violaceus (assembly GCA_013397565.1). Taxonomy (NCBI): domain Eukaryota; kingdom Metazoa; phylum Chordata; class Aves; order Passeriformes; family Ptilonorhynchidae; genus Ptilonorhynchus; species Ptilonorhynchus violaceus. The sequence goes on from VZRJ01012901.1 coordinate 287,185, forward strand.
TTGGAGAAGGATAAGCTTGCTGCTCTGTGGTGAGCTGTGAGGATGGTGGGAAAGCATCTGTCTCCAATTCATGTGACAAGAGTTACTCTGCTACTGCTGTTTTAATCTCTTGCCTAATGTATGATTTTCTGCAAGAGTGATTTTCTGCATTCATTCCTCTTTCCTTTCACCTCAGGAATACTGACTGGCAGCTCTCAAAGACGCCAGGATGTGGATGTTGATTTCTTTCTGATGTTCAGTGTGGTGGATGAGAACCTAAGCTGGTACCTGGATGAGAACATAGCATCATTCTGCACAGATCCTGGCTCTGTAGACAAAGAAGATGAGGAATTCCAGGAGAGCAACAAAATGCACGGTCAGTGTCACCTTTGTGAGGCCACTGTCTCTGCCAGGACACTCAGGGGCATCAGTGCTCCAGGATCTGCTCTGAGATCATGTGCTGAGCAAATAATATCTCAGGAACAGGGCAAGGACTCCAGAAGAAGGAAATGTTGTTTTGATTTAATCTTTGGCTTGAGTGAGCTTTTATACCCTTTGTTTTAGGAATGAGCTGTGGAGCTGGACTCTCCACAACAGAAGAGGAGGAGAAGTTCTGGTTAGGTCCATCTTTCTATTGTATCTGTGTTGTCACCTGCTGGCAGGAGCTCTGAAGGCCCCTTTTCTGCTCTCTAATTTCGGCTTGCTTGGTTTTGCAGCTATTAATGGTTACATGTTTGGCAACCTCCCTGAGCTGACGATGTGTGCTGGGGATGATGTTTCATGGCACCTCTTCGGGATGGGCAATGAAATTGATGTTCACACAGCCTACTTCCATGGAGAGGCACTCAATATCCGAGGCCATAGGACAGATGTGGCCAGCCTGTTCCCAGCCACTTTTGTTACGGCAGATATGATCCCCAGTAACCCTGGGAGGTGGCTGCTGAGCTGCCAGGTCAATGATCACATACAAGGTAAGGCAGAGGGTGGAATATGTCCTGGACTCTGCATCCTCTGTTTTTCATGTACATACACGATGTACAGTGTGGTAAGGAACAGTGCCTTGGACATGAAAAGTGTCCCCAGATGAATGGGTGGTTCCTTGTCTTGTAAACACTGGAGTGGGCTGGTTACTGATGTGCAGGGTGGCTTTGGTGGGGGTGACTTGTACCACGGTATCATGGTCCGTGTTCGGTACAGCTGAAAGCTGAGATGAGGCAGTGCCTTATGAGCTCTCCTCCCTGTAAGAGGCGCTTGCATGATGGACCTAAGGACCACAGAAGGCTCTAGTCACTCCTTGTCCATGCTTCCGTAGCATCCAATATCTAAGGTTGGAAGTTCTGCTCACTGACAAAACTCCTTGCTGTGGGAACCACCTACTCGGCTTCTCCCATCCATGTGCCTTTTGGAACAGCAGAGGGAAGGTGGGACTGCCTGTTAGACTGGCTGAAGGGGGCTGAGTGTTCGCCTTCATGTCTTGGACAGCTGGGATGGGGGCACTCTATGAAGTCCGGCCCTGTTCTCGGCAAGCTCCAGCATCCACCCTGGAAGGGAGAGTTCGGAAATACTACATAGCTGCCAAGGAAGTGCAGTGGGACTACGGACCCTCGGGGCTCGACCAGGGCAGTGGGAAGCAGCTGAGTGACACAGGCAGGTAAGTGAGAGCTGGTGGGCTTGGGCAGTGTTTGGGGAGTCTGGCCTGTGTCAGGAAGGCTGCTCAGGAAAATGTGGAATTTCTTTCTTTTCAAAATACATGCCTGCTATTCACATGGAGTATGTTTGCTGTAAAGGCAGATCGCCCCCTCTAGAAAGGGAGGCTGCTGTAGCTGGACTGCACCAAGAGCAGTACAGGTACCTTGGGGCCTTCCCATGAGGGTGCTGTGTGGCACAGCTGTACCCCCAGGCAGCAGGAGTTCCAGCAGATGTACAGCGTGAGCTGCCACATTTGTCTCTGGGCTTCGTGTCTGCTTGCTGTGCCTGACCTAGGAACAGATTAGATCTGTTTGAGAAATGATTCAAAAAGCCTCTGATGCGGCAGACACAGGGTGGCAGAGCTGGCCTGCGGATGGGCCTCAGGCTGTTCTTGCTCCAGGAAGCAATTTCTAGGAAATGAAATGCAGGGACTTGGATGGCAGCCCTCCATCCTATAGTCAGGTGGCTGTGATAGCAGTTGTGAGAGGCTTCCTATTCAGGCTTTGGCTAACTGAAGCAGATTCTTCTCCTTCCACAGAGATTACTTCCCTTCCCATCTGTTGGAGAGGATATACCTTATTCAGATGGAGAAGAGGAAATGCAGAGTGGTTAATTATTTACCCAATGCCATGCAGCAGCTCTTGCAGACCTTAGACCTGAAAGCTGTTTAGACCTGTGAGCTGGCCTTGTAACTGCACTGCCTCTCCTGCAAAGCTTGTTACTTATATTTGGTGAGGGTGGTAGCAGAGGAAATAAATATCTTTACAGCTGTTTATTTTAGTTATGATTGTGGCCATCCCCTGGGCTGTCCCCAGCTTCTGAAGAGGTTGGAGTTTTAGCACTGCTTTCCCACTGACTGCACTGCAGTTTTGTTCGTTCCTTCGTGCATCTTGTGTAGAGATGCTGATCACACCTGTGCCACCACACCCGGCAGGCTCACCTGGGAGAGGGCTGTGTGCCACAGGTGTTCCCTGAACACACAGGTAGGTGGCTGAGTGTGTAGGGACAAAAAAGCTTTGCAGGGTTGAAGCTATGCTTGTTCCAAACTAGAGGTGCTGTCCTTGCCTGAAATGTTGCTTGATTAGGAGATGCTGATAGCCTTGCCAGAGGGAGCAAGGGAACAGGACTGATTTTTTTTCTATGACATGACCTGACATTTGCTTTTTTGCGTTTAGTCCTGCTGAGCAGTATTTCAAGCGTAGCCTCTACCGAATTGGAGGTGTCTACTGGAAGGCAAAGTATGTGGAATATACTGATGAAAGCTTCCGTGAGGAAAAGCAGCCATCAGAAGAAGAGAAACACCTTGGAATACTTGGTGAGAATCATCCAGGATCACAAATCCTCTGTCAGTGCCTGTGAGAAGGATGCTGATGCTGAGAGTGCCAGGTGGCTGTACCTGCCCGCTCATTTTGAGGGGCAGAGAGGGCCACAAGAGGTGCTTCACAACAGTCACATCTGAGAGCAAAGGGAACAGGCCAAGGTGCAGGGTGGTAGAATGGACAGAATCATTTCAGGGGTGATTCTGAAGGTGTTCTAGAGGTAAGGGCCGAGGGACACAGTATAGTATATGTGACTAGAGCTAAAGAGGTCGTGGCAGTAGCTTCTGGTTGTGTTTTTGACTCAGCTCCTTCAAGGCATGCTGCAAACCCCATGTTCTCACAGAGAGCCTTCTCTCCTGAATGGGTGCTCTCAGCCACAACCAGATGGGCATGTGGAGGCAGCCTGGCTTCTCAGCCCTTCTGTGGCCCGGGGACACTTCTGTGGACCCAGAGCAAGTGGGGACAGGCATGGTGAAGGCTCACAGCTCCTCTCTGGCTGACTGGGTCAGGGGCTCACAGACTGCTGTGGGCTTGGAGCATCTCACACCTTTGAGTTTTGGGAGGGTGAGGGGGCCTTGTGTAGATGGGGGGACAGACATTGGCCTTTCCTGAGGGCATTCCAGCACAGCTGCCTGTTCTGTTACTTCCCCCTGTGAAGGTCTGATGCCTCTCTGAGTTCTGCTGTGGACCCAAACTGCTTTCAGGCGATCTTTGCCGGGCTCTGCTCCCACTGAGCTCCCTTCAGCAGCAACAAGGCCAGGCCATCTGCTGTCTCTCATCTTTGACCCTGCAGCCTGGGGGAAGTGCCCTGTCTGCTTCAGTTTGCCTTATGGCCTGGGGAGATGCTCTGTTGCTGATATGCTCCCTCTGCTATTTTCTAGGTCCAGTGATCAAAGCTGAAGTTGGAGACACCATCCTGGTGACATTTTTTAATAAAGCCTCCTGGCCCTTCAGTATCCAGCCACATGGAGTGTCCTATGGGAAGGCATGGGAAGGGATGTGGTACCATGATGGTTGGTGGATCACTTTTCTTGAGTACACCCACATCACCCTTCAGAGGTGCTGGGTGTTTTGTTGACGTGAATGAAGTAAAGCCTACTATGAATGTAGCTGGTGAGAAGGTGTAACTGAGGTGGTGCAGGGACTCAGGAATAACGCTTTAATCCCTGTTTTAAAGGCCTGTCCCAGAATGGGGTTTCTGTGGCACCACTGCACAACTTCACGTACCGCTGGACTGTGCCAAGGCATGTGGGGCCCACATCCAGCGACCCTCCCTGCCTCACCTGGATGTACAGCTCGGCTGCAAATCCTGTCAAGGACTCCAGCTCGGGCTTAGTGGGGCCTCTGCTCATCTGCAAGTCAGGCACTTTGGATGACAACAACAAGCAGGTAAAGAGGGTTTCCTGCCCCGTTCCTACCAGGTCTTTGCTTTCATGTGGAGAAAGGAAGCATCAGCAAAACACTGAGGAGCATAATCAAACCATGTGTGCAGTAGCATAAGTCCAGGAGAGTCAAGTCAAAGCCATGGGGCAAGTTAATGTTGGGACATCTGGTGCCCAGGTCTTGCCTGGGAAAGGCCAGTAGTATTCTGGGCTCTCAAGAGCTCCTCAAAACAGTTCCTGAGTTCATTCATAGACAAACTTGGCTGAACAACTGTACCTTGGAACAGTTACCTTCTAGGTAACTCTTGTCCTGAGACTTGTGTAGAAGTCTGCTTTCAGGGAGGCACGTGAAATAGTCATGGCAGTCCCAGAAACACTGAAAAGACATTTTCACTTACAGGTGTTCTGCTTGGGTGATACAATGCTTTGAGGTTTGGGTGAGCCTCATTTATTCTGCAAGAGAAGTTAATTTTCAAGCAGAGCTGACTACAAAAAAGCATGTGAAAATCCGTGTCAGTCTTTCTGCTTTTGATGAAGGTGAGGTTAAATCTGAAGGGCAGCCAGAACTTCCTCTTGGAATTTCACTCAGAGGTAGTCTATTCCTGCAGTAAGGTTAGGGAGGACAATAAATTAAAGGAGGACAATACGTCCTGGGGAGGTACCAGATAGAGGAGCAGAGCCTTGTTGTGAAAGACAGCAGGTGGCAAGTCAAACCCCCACTGCTGTCCTGCAGAGTGGCTTGGGGAGTGGTGACAGGTCTGGGGACTGCTGCTCCCAGAGCCTTCCCGGGGAGTTCACATTCAGTGGGGGCACCATGTGACTAAATTAGGAGTACAAAAGAAGTCATGCTACTCAGGGTGGAAATGTGGATCTGCTGAGTGAAGAGGATTGGGAATATACTCAGCCCTCAAGGTGAAGGAGCTGTGATAATGATAAACATGAGCAGGTATTGGAAGGGTGTAAGCAAAAAACACAAACCCATTTGTAAATGTAGGAGAGTGAAAAATCACCTGGGGTGGTAATCCTGGCTCCACAATTTTAGGCAGCCCTTTAGTGAATGCTTAATTGCGAAAGGTGCGTGGCCACTCCCTTGTACTTGTGGACCGCAGCCTGGGAGTTGCTCACCCTCTCAGCAGGCTGGCTGCCTGTGTGCTGCTGGGGATGGTGACACCAGTGGGAGAGTCTGGACACCATCAGAATGTTCTTTTAGGGGGGAAGCACCATGCTTTGGAGTGCATTTCTTAGGAGAATTAACACTTTCAAGGATTTAGAGTAATTAAAAAATCCCCAATCCAGGCCTGTGATAGGAGGCAGGAGGGGTGGGGGTGTGGTCATCAGCCTGCCTTGTGTCTGGGCTCTGGTCTTGGGCCTGGTTTGGACAGACACCTACATGTAGGCATGGGGGAGGAAGGGAGCAATGACTTCATGGCCTTGGCTGAGTTTTGATCACTTTATTCACATGAAATATCGTGGAAAATGCACAAGTGGTGCCTTTTGTGAAATAAAAGAGGAACATTCAACATGATTAAAGGGACAGAGTCCTGTCCTTCAGTGAGCCATATTTTAAAATAAAAGGGAATAGGAGAGCCAGGCAAAACAGCTTTAAGGGTAGTTAATCAGTGTGTTTTAAAAGTTAACAGCCATCATTGTAATTATAGAAAGGGATCGACAAAGAATTTTACCTTCTCTTCAATGTGTTTGACGAGAACCTCAGCTGGTATTTAAATGCCAACATAAAATACTACTTGAGGATGGAAGAGACATCTGTGAAAAAGGATGATGGCTTCAAGGAATCCAACAGAATGCATGGTATGGTCGGGTGCAGCTCTATGACAACAGGGATGAACCTGCAAAGCACAGGGTGATGGTCACCCAGAGGTTGAGCGGGGGGCTGGAAGGGCTGTGTCATGTTGGCCTGGAATCAAGCCAGGCTGGAGGCACCAGGTGAGACATGGACAAGCAGCACAGCTGTCTGGAGAAGTGTGTTCTGAGTGTATTCAGGGGTGAATTACAAACAAGTTACCCTTCTTCTGACTGGCAGGCCTGTCCTATGAGGTGTATGCACAAAATGAATCTCCTGGCTGACACCTGCCTGCAGAAAGTTAATTACTTTCTCCTTTCCAGCCATCAATGGACTTATGTTTGGTAACTTGCCTGGGCTGGATGTGTGTGAAGGAGACAAAGTGTCCTGGCACCTCCTGGGCTTGGGCAGCGAAGCAGACGTACATGGAGCTGTGTTTCAGGGAAACACCATGCAGATGAACGGGATGCGGAGAGATTCAGCCAGTCTGTTCCCCCACACATTTGCCACTGCTTTCATGCAGCCCGATAACAGTGGTGAGTGCCTACACAGCTGACTGGGCAGGTGGAAGTCTCCCATTGTGGTATTTGCTCCTGTGACAGATTCTCTAGTATGGTATGAACTCTGCAGGGTGAGCTGTGCTTCAGATGCTTATTGTGTAACAAAGCTTCCTGAGATGGTTTTTGTGTAGGACTTTGTTGTGTGATTCCTGCTTGGTTTCTCCAATGACTCCTTTTAACTTTGGCCTGTGGCAACCAAGCTCCCTAAATACCACACAGATGCACCCAGCACATGCTGATACTGTCCAGGGAAGCAGCTCTTTCCTGGAATCTTCAAAAGCAACTGATTTCCTTGTTCATCCTGCCTCCCTCAGGGACTTTCGAGATTTACTGCCAGACGAGCAATCACTACCAGTCTGGGATGAGGGAACAGTACATTGTTTCCAAGTGTGGAAAGATGGATCCTGCTTCTGCCCGTCAGTACGCGGGGGTGCGGACACACTACATCGCGGCCGAGGAGGTGGAGTGGGACTACGCGCCCGACCGCAGCTGGGAGAGGGAGCGGCACAATCACTCTGCAGAGAGGTACAGCCCATCTTCTGGGGAAGCCTGTAGCAGTGTCCCAGCAGACTGTGGTGGAGCCTGTTGGGTGTCTTGTGATCTGGTGCATATGCTGGTGGTGCTGCTGAAGGGAGCGCAGCCCTCCACGTCATTACGCTCTCCTTTGCAGCCCAGGCCAGCTCTGGGAAGCCCCTTCAGCTCATGAACCCCCTGCCACAAGTTAGTTGTTTGTTCCCAATGAGATTTTGGTTATCTCAGCACTTGTTCTGCATTTCTCAGCTATGCTGATGTGTTTCTGAACAACGAGAATGGACTGCTCGGCTCCAGGTACAAGAAAGCAGTTTACAGGGAATACACGGATGGCACTTTCCAAACCCCCAAGGCCAGGATAAATGGTGATGAACACCTGGGAATACTGGGTAAGGATGCGTGTGGAGGGTTCACCTCCTCTCACACAGCAATGGGACTGGGGCTCTAAAGCTGCAGTGGCTCATGTCTGTAATCTGAAAGCCCATTGCATATTTAGGCATTTGCTGTGTATGTAAGTGCAGAGAAATTGGGACTGTCTCCTGCTCACATTGGCCAGCTTTGGAGACAACAGTTAGGAGGGTCTTGTGCACAGTTGAAAGAAAGCCTGGGCTTTCCCACCTGCCTTTGCACCAATGTTTTGTTATGGCTCAGGCAAAGCATGTTTCACAGCTGCATTTCTCTGACTGTGGGACAGAAAGAACCACTGACTTCTGAGGGGGGTCTGAGAGATGAAGGGGAAAATCTGTAGCTGTGAGAAGTGCTTTTGGGGCAAAAGCGGGCGGCCTTGGGAAGTGGAGGAGCATTTTGGAGTGACTAATGGAGGTCTGTGGAGACAGAACTCCGTATTATGAATCCAAGGCTGTAAGTGGTGTCAAGGCAGCCAGGCTAAGGCAGCATCTGCCACTCAAAACAGGCTGCAGCTCTGACTTGTGAGGCTGTCAGGCTCAGCTGAATATTACCACATTTTTTGAAACCAATAGCGAGGGATGATCAACATGTGACATTTAGCATAACAGTATTCAGAAATCAAGCCTTAGCTGTGCTGGGCCCAGTTAAGATGTGTAACCATCTTCATTGTCATTGTGAAAGTCAGGCCATTCCCTTGTATTGGGACTGACCTCCAATTCTTTTTTTGAGAGGTAGAGAAGAGGAAGGGGAATGTCATAAATATTATAAGGTAATATTTCTGGGGAGAAGGTGTTGGCAGAGGGGTGTAAATATCCCAGGAGATGTGCTGATGGATTTTGCTGGTCTCAGAGTACATTCTTCCTGTCTCAAGGCCCTTTTCTGTGGGCGGAAGTGGGTGATATTCTCAACATCGTGTTCAAGAACAACGCCTCACGGCCCTACTCCATCCATGCACACGGGGTGCTGGAGCAGCAGCAGCAGACAGGACATCCCCAAGTGGCAAACCCTGGTAGGTCCCTGTCTCCAGCCGCATTCCTGCAGGGGCTTGTGCAGCTGATTTTAGCCCAGAGCCAGACTGGTTTCCTTAAGCAGCCTCAGATGTCCTGGTTTTCATACAGTAGAGTACTGGAACTGAACAGTAACTGGTCTTTCAAGTCCAGCACAGTTTTAGTGTTACCTTTGTGTGGGGATGGCAGCTGTCTGGGATATGTGTAGGACATTGTTCTTGGTGTGCAGCCTTATCCCACCCACACTTGGGTGTGGTATGTCTGTGGGAAGGGGAGGGTGGTGGCAGGTGACAGCTCAGCCAGTCCTTGGTAACCCTGGGATGGGGAAGCTTCTCCTTTGGGACGCATGAGCAAAATAGTATGAAAATAGTATGAAATAAGAGAAAAGCACAATTGCTTGCTGGGATCTGACTGAAATGGCCCGTTTGTCTCATGATCCAGATTGCAGCGTGTGTAATTTTTGGTCCCCTCCAACTCACCCAGACTGTCCAAGCCACAGCCAGGCTGTCAGCCAGATCCTGCCTTTCTGAAATGGATTGCTAATATGAAAAAGAGTGATTTTAAAAACTGATTGGAATCAGCATCATGAATACATTTCAAAGAGAGGAAAGATTATCTTAAGCTCCATCTGAATGAAGTGAGGAAAAATTTCCATGGTCAGGTCCAGTCTCTAAAGCAGCAGACAAACCTGGCTTGTGCTGGTACCAGACAGTGTGTACAACCTGTGACCTCTCTGTCTTGCTCTGAGAGGGGACCTTCCACCCTGCTTTGTGTTTGGGAAAGGAAGATGCAATATCTGACAAATAGAGAATTGAATTTGGGCTTTGGAGACAGGATTTTCCGTTTGGTTTTGCTGCTGCTGAGTGGTGGGTGTATCACCTGGTGTACTGTGCTGCTCTGTCCCTCAGGTGACATTGTGACGTACTGGTGGGAAGTCCCTGAGAGATCTGGTCCAGGGCCAAATGATTCAGCTTGTGTTCCTTGGATCTACTACTCTGCTGTGGATCCAGTAAAGGTAAAATAGAAATTGCAACCAGATAAGCCTAATTAGACCAATTTTTTACCCTGTTTAGGAAACAATGTGAGTTGGGTACAGTTTAGAGATTGGCCCAGTCAAGAGGTGGAAGAATTACCTGGTGACATGTCCAGTCTTTTCCTTGGAGAGGAAATCTTCCAAATTTGTCCTGATGTTTGTCCTTATTTTTTCCTAACAAACCTTCATAAAACAATTCCACCATCTCTCCTTGCCACTAACCTTCCTTCAGTTATTTGTAGGATATTAAAACGTCTCCCAGTTGGTTATGGTTTCTATTGGTGAGAGCCATAGGGCTAATCTAGAAAGGCAGAAATTGTCCAAAATGAGGCCTTGTGAATAAAGCAGGCAGATTTGGTCATTGCTAGAACTGATTTCACAGGGGCAACAACCCGGAGGATCCTGCAATAAACTGTCACATTCAACCCAGAAATAGTGGCCTTTTTGTCTCAAGTTGCAGATGGTTTTGCAGTCACAGAGTGGAGAATATTTTGATACCATTCATATTTATGACTTTTGGATTTTCATTTATGAGAGCACATATAATACCTGTTCCTGTGCTTCAGTCCTGATGCTCTCCAGCAAGAATACTTGCATGGCAGCACTAGTTGTTTTAAGTGGGGTGATGCAGGAATAGAAAATGATTGCTGAAAGGCAAAGAACTGTGCACAAAAGAGGATGAGAAGGTCCTTGCCTCAGAGCTCTCCTTCCTTCTGATTAGGATATGCACAGTGGGCTGATCGGGCCACTGAAGGTCTGCCGGAGAGGGGCCCTGCGGTCCGATGGGACCAGGAAGGATATAAAGAGGGAGTTTGCTCTGCTCTTCCTGGTTTTTGATGAAAATCAGTCCTGGTACTTGGAGAAGAATGTGGAACATTACAGTAAGGGAAATCACGAGGAGATCAACCTGCTGGATGAGAAATTTGTGGAAAGCAACAAAATGCACGGTAATGCCAGTCGGTGTTGATTCTGCAACCTCTCTGAGTAAGAAGCCTGACTCCTGGTCAATGTCCTCATCCTTTTCCCTTATCAGTGGCACAAACAGAATTAAACTGTCTGTTCTCAATAGTGCAGCATTGATACAGCCCAGATCTTTGATCTGCACTGAAGGCTGATCACTGTGGCTGTCCCTGTGAGGAGGAATAGCAACATCCAGGCCAGAGAGGTTAATCTCTGATGTGTCTGAGTGATTCAGAAAAGGAAATAAAATCAAACATGAAATTAACTTGTCAGACAAATTTAATTCTGTTTGTCTCAGGGACCATCAGAGTATGTTAGACTTTAAATTAATTTTCTGAGCTATGTGGCTGCAATACATGGCTCAGTTGTTTTAGCTGATTATCAAAAAGCTATTTCTACCATAAAAGGATGAACACATTTTTTTAAATTAGGATGTTATCTATGTTAGTTTCTCTCCATATTATATCTGGATCTATCTAAAAGACCCTGAGCAAAACAGGTCCCTTGACAGCTGTGAAGATAAAAATAGTGAGGAGTTGCATTTTGTGTACTGTCATTACTACTGGTTTTGTATGGGTGAGATAGACTCTCCAAATATGCATGTCCACGGAAGGTGTAATTGTTAACCCAGTATTACATCTAGCAGAACCAGCACGCTGAAGTTGGATGCTTGTTTTAGGCTGCACAAAATGCCTATAGCAGACCTGGGAGTAAAACCCTGGTGCTCTGCCCTCAGATCCTGCCTCTTTCCGTCTTATGCCCTTTGTTGTCATCTGAGCGTGAAAGTCTGTGTGTGTGCCATGGCAGCCAGCTCACTCCCTGTTTCTGTCCCTTTCCTGTATGTGCAGTTACAGTAGGATTCCTTCCAGCTGTGCTACTTGAGAGATAAAGTCCTGGCATGGAGGGATTTTACAAGTGGTTGGAATGTGATGTGTGTGGCCAGCCTGAGGCACAGCACCACAGGGCTGCCCACTGGCAGGATTTACCCCTTCTCATTGGTTATCAAGGAAATTGCTCAGACATATACGTGTATGTAGGTCTACATGTTTCTCCGCCATTGGGCTAAAAAGACCATTTTTATGCATCTTGACTTCTAGAAGCAACCAGTTCTGCTGGCTGATGGCAGGTTTTCAGCAAAGGTAGTTTTTGACATTTATTTGAGCTGAGCTACAGCATAGCCTTGAGCGCAGGTCACTTTTCCTGGCTGTGAGCAGAGTGGATAAGTAACTGGGCTTGTGGGGGGACTGTCCTGTGGGGGACACTAACTGCTTATACACTGGGTGCTGTATGAGCTTTGTAGCCTCTACTTTGCCGCCTTCCTCTGGCGTGGTGCAGCACTCGTACCATTTTGCTAACAGCTTTTTCCCCTCTGTTATTCACTGCACAGCAATCAATGGCAGGCTCTATGCCAACTTGCCCGGGCTGACCATGTACCAGGGAGAGTGGGTGAACTGGTACCTGCTGGGAATGGGTCAGGAGATTGATGTCCACACAGTACATTTTCATGCTGAGACCTTCATATACAAGGTGAGAATATCTGCTGATGGTAAAGCGGCTGCTGACCACTGATATCAGCACTTTTGCGTGACTCTGGATTTGAACTTTTCTGAATGACTCCACAGATGCTTCACCCAGCTAGGAAAAGGATGTGGTTTTACACATCCCAGTCTGACTCTCTGAGTCTCTGTTTTGGGCTGAGATGCCCAGCTTAATCCTTGTTAGGATCAGGCATTACCAGATTGTTTGCCCTTTCCCAGCTGCAGCCCTGGAGCTGCTATTTGGAAGCTTTTTTCTTTTGAGCTTTAAAAGCTGAAGCGGTCCCCAGTAACACTGGCAGAATTTTCTTCCTGAGAAGATGCAGAGAGCAATTCAGCTAATGGCCTCCCTTCTCTGACAGAATGGCAAAAGTTACCGAGCAGATGTTGTGGATCTGTTCCCTGGGACCTTTGAAATGGTGGAGATGCTGGTTGGGAACCCTGGGACATGGCTGCTTCACTGTCATGTGTCTGACCATATCCATGCTGGGATGGAGATCCTCTTCACTGTCCTGCCTAGAGCAGGTAGGGAGCTGTCACTGTTACTGTAAAACATCCAGCAGCTCTTCCTGCTAGTGTTGTGAAATCCTGAGTGTTTGTATCACAACTCTCTTACAAACTATAAAAAGCCAGTTAATGGAGCAGATAATTACTTAAGTGCTATTAAATTACGATGTTCCCTTTGAATATGGTAATACTTGGAGCTGGAGTTAATAACAAATTGTTTTCTGGAGTTTACATAAGTTATTCTGAGATTGATTTTTAGCTTGTGTCTGAATTGTGACCACTTATTGTTCTTGCAAAGAACTGGAGGGTGCTCAGAGGTGAGTGACAGTACTGGGTTTGGCTGCGATGGAGCCCATATGGTGATGTGGTTTTAGATTTATTACCAAAATAGTGCTGTGAATGCCCCAATGGTTCAGCTGTGGGTGACAAGTGCCTGCCCAGTGTCAGTCAGCTCTGCTTCTCCCTCAGCACTTTTCTTTTGAAGGCTGGGAAGGGTTATGTGGTGGGACTGGGGCTGCCTCTGAAGCAGGTGATACAAAAATTCTCTTGTCTTGTGTGTAGAGGGAAAACATTGACAGGACAAAGGAGAACCTGCTAGTCCTGGAAAACCATGCTGCCTTGGGATCTGATTCTTGCCAGATGTGCCCTGTTCTGGGCTGTGCCTGCTCAGCCCAACACCTCACCCTCCTTTTGTTTCGTTTCAGAGTCTGAGCTGGAAGTCATGAGTGTCACCGCAGGTACAGTGTGTACGGCGCTGCCAAACCCTGTCTGTGTGGGGGGGAGAGGGCAGATCCCTGAGCGACGCAGAGGTTTGGGTCTGTGCAAGGGGAGGGAGGAGCGCACACAGCGCCCGCAGCCTCTACTCTGCCGGCCTGGCGGTGCCTTGCTCCGAGGCCTTGCTTTAATAGATACCAGGGAGGGCTCCAGGCTGCTTTGTTTGTTTGTGCTCTGGTGGTAAAAATAAGGAAGTTTGCCTGGCTGGTCTGCCTGTGTTAGGTGGAAAAGTTAATGACCTCACACCCTGTTGTATGGATTGTACACACCTGCTATGTATGGATTCAGATTCGGAGGAGAGTGTGAGCTTAGGTACTGGCAGAGATTTGGAGGAGGGTCCCTGAGATGTGTTGTCCTCCCTCTTTGGACTGTCAGTGACTCTGTGGTTTAGGGAAGTTTCACAATCACCTCTACAAGCTGAAGGGATGGAGTCAGCATGCAAACAAGCACATCTGCCTTCTGCTCTGGTCTTTCCCTGAGAAAAGAGCCCAAGCATGTGCCTGGAGTTTTTTGGTTGTTGTAAGGAACAGATATGAGAAGACATGTGGTTGAGCAGCACCAGGGAGAAGGGGAGTAGTAGACGTGATCCCTTTGAAATTTTCTGTGGTAAAAGTCTGAGTACTGTACATTGGTGGTTTATTTTCCTGATTTTTCATCTTTCTTCACAACTCTGTTTTTCAGCTGCTGTGAAGAAATTCATCTGAACTGATTTCAGAGCCAGTTCAGGCCAGCTGCAAATGCAGCCACCTACCTACAACAACTCTGCAGGCTTTCTCCACTGATACTTCAGTCATTTCCTCCCCAAAAATGTTTTCCTCACTCGAAATGGGCATACTGGAAGAGGAATAGGAAATGTGTGAGAGCAGTAGTGGCACTATTAAATGACTTGGGTTTATACCACATGCAGATACCAGCTTGTGTGTGCTCACCTGGCAGAAACCTTGGCCAACAGTTGTTGCCTGAGCAAACAGCCCCTTTTGTCAGGAGGTGGCTGCTGCCTCTGTGTGGAGGCACAAGCAAGCTCAGGGTCTTGGTGCCTCACCATGGGCAGGGTGCGAGTGCACTCAGAGTGCTGTGTAGGACAGCAGCCATGGGCGCAGGGAGCTGGGACAGGGCGGAGCTTGCAGCAGCCCCGGCCTGGACAGTGCTCTCGTCTTGGGCTGTTCCCAGCCCAGCTGATGGCTCCCCATGCAGCATCAATTGCCTCCCTCAGGCGTGGGGGCATCAGTGGCTGACTGGGCTGGACACCTGTGGGACACAGCCAAGTTCTGGGGTGGAGCAGGTTAGGGAAGGAACCATCCATCTCGAATCTCTGTGTGGGCTCAGGGATGAGGGTCTGACGGATGGCACTGGGGCCTCCTTTGAACCATTGAATCATTAAGGTTAGAAAAGACCTTTAAGATCATTGAGTCCAATCATCAACCCAGCACTGTTAAGTCTACCACTAAAACATGTCTCTAAGCTCCATATCTACACATCTTTTGAACACGTCCAGGGAATGGTGATTCCACCACTTTGCGTTGGGTTTTTCTTTTGCTCCTTTGTTACATTTCTTGCAGCCTTTCAGTTGTGGTATTGCTGGCTCTTGTTGAAAATACCTTTCTGTTTGTCTCTCAGGGTTGCCAGTTGAGGATGAGGATGAGTCCCAGAAGATCATGCTTTTTGGATCTAAGGTGAACCAAGGGCAGATAGAGGCCACAGTCATTGCTCTGGCTGTCGTAGGAGTCCTGCTGCTCCTGGCTGCTGGTGTCCTCCTGGGAACAGTCATCCATCTGGAGAGGCAAAAGAGGTTACGACGCAATCGGAGATCCATCCTGGATGACGGATTCAAACTCATGTCTCAAAAGAATTCTGGGCTCTGAAAGCCATGTACAAACACTGGGCTGTGTGCTTGGAGCAGGGGCTGGATCCTTGTCCACAGCAAAGATTTTGGGGCATCATTTCAATTGTGCACTGTACTTCTAGAAGCTGAGGAGGGAAAGCTGGAGACCTGTCCTCTTCATATATTGTCCTTAGCCTTCTGTAAAGAAAATCTCCATCCAGGAGAGGCCCAAGGGCCCTTTGAACTGACTGAAGACAAGTAATGAGTAAAAAAGGTTGTTCTGAAATACTCTCCTTCCCCAAGGAAGAGAGGAGACATTTTTTGTTATCTCCAGAATAGCTCCAGTTGGTCTTTCTTAGCAGAATAGCTTAGGCCGGATTCCAGTCTTGCTCCATTGCCAGAACTGAGTTGGGAATTGTGTCCCAAGAAACTGTGAGCTATTAATGTAATTAATGTGAAGGGGGGGAAGATAATATTTTCAGTTTTGTGAATCAATTAAGAATACAGAAAGGAAATTGTTAATTTAGAGTTGGATTGCTGTTTTTTGATGAGTAAGTGGGCAGACACAAATGTAGGGCAGTGCATGTCACTGTGAGAGCCCCATCAAGGACCATGACGAGCTGTGTCCCACTGTCAGCCTTGCTGTGACACGCCCTTCTGCTCTTAGCCTCCCCCCTAGCCCCAGCGTGCCTTTGGGTTGGGGTCAGGCACCTCCTGGTCCCTGTTGTGTCTGCCACAGCTGCCTGCTGGGGGCCACGCTGGGGCTGGGTGGTGGGACTAGCCCAGAGTTCTGTAGCCCACCTGTGGGCTGTGGTAGCCATCTTCCAGCATCAGCTGTGCCCACACCTATCACTGTAACATCACCTGTGTGTGCCCACACATACCACAGTCACCTCACCCTGCGGGTCAAGTACCGAGCTGTTTCCTGTGAAATACCTGTCCTGGACTCCCTCCCCTGAATCCCCATTACCCAGATGGATGCAGGTTAGTGCTTACATATTTCTGTGCCTGGTTTTTAGGTGGAAAGAGCATAAAAGAAATCTGTTCTGGGTGGCTTTCAGAGGCAATTAAAGCAGCTAAATGGCTGTAATGACAAGGGACTGCTGGGGGCTCCTTAGGTATAACAGCACCATTTTCTTCAGAACAATAGTTACCACGTACTTAATCATGTTCAATTCATATCAAGTCCCTGTGTATTTCCAGCTGCCTTTTCCTTTGGCAGTGAGGACAAAGCTCATTATTTTTCTTTCATTACACTTAATTAAGCCCGATGAGGGGCTGGAGGGCTGTGGAATGCTCTGAATATGGGTACGCTCTTTGCTCAGATTCAGGCCTGGTTCAGCTGCTAATGCAAACCAGAGGTTTCCAAACCCATCAGTTCCAGGGAATTTTAGAACCTATGGCATCAGAAAGAAGAATGAAGAAGGAAGCCTTTATTTTATTTTTCCCCCTTGGCTTGTTAAAAAATAGATAAGAATGTTTTGGGCCTGCACTGAGATGAAGGAGTGAGTGTAAATGTATTCCCTTGCTTCAGGGCTGCAGAACAGGGGCATTGCCCTTCCTGCAGCTCTCTAGCCTGGGCCAAGCAGGGCAGCACAGGGCCGGGAACTGGATTTCACACATTCCACAAACATTTTAGCAGGCTGCCAAAATTCCTCCAACGTAATGGGTTTTGGGCCAATTGGAGCATCAGTGGCAGAGGTCTCTCCAGCAGGGGTTGTGAGGAGCACTGGGGGCAGGCCCTGGAGGAGCCTGTGGGGCGAGGGCTGTGTGCTGTGACAACCACTTCCTCCCCAAAGTGAGAAAACTGAGGGGAAAGCTTTGGACAAAACAGAAACAGATAATTTTGCTAGAACCTTCTCTTGCAGCAAACTGACAAAAACCAGTTAATCAGCAAGTTCACAACTGTTTCTAATCCAGAGTCAGCTCTCCCAGCTGGTGGGCATGTGAGAAGGAAGAAGAGGGATCACAGAATCACAGGATAGTCTGAGTTGGAAGGGACCCACAAGGATCGTAGAGTCCAGCTCTTAGGTGAATGACCCAGACAGGGATTGAACCCTCAACCCTGGTGTTATTCTGGTATTATTAGCACCATGCTCTAACCAACTGAGCTAGTCCAATAGACTCACCCCACTTTAATCCACACTGCCAGTATGAGTTCAGAACAGGTTTACTGTCATGGAAGAACTGGGGTCTCAGGTTTTGTATGTGATAAACATAAGAAGCAGCTAATATTGCCTGTTGTAGTCACTTTAGGTAGTGCTTTCTCTCTGCAGTTTTAA
Source organism: Ptilonorhynchus violaceus (assembly GCA_013397565.1). NCBI lineage: Eukaryota > Metazoa > Chordata > Aves > Passeriformes > Ptilonorhynchidae > Ptilonorhynchus > Ptilonorhynchus violaceus. Next base: position 304,774 of record VZRJ01012901.1, read on the forward strand.
CATCGCCCTTCCTGGGCCCCCATTAGCTGTGGTGATATTTTCAGAAGTTGACCCAGGTGATCACCCACCTATTTGAGGTCTTCCAGGCTCTCTCTGGTGCCTGCAAAGCAGAGTTACTCGTTACATGACAGCAGCTAGCTGTTTGCTGCAGGATGGGGATGGGATCCCTGTACTGTCACCCTGCTGGTGATGGGCAGGCAGCCGTGACCTCAGCCCTGGCCGCGCTGGCATGAGGCTCACGCTCCTGTCCACTCCCACTCTGCCTGTGCATGGGAGGTGTGTGAGCCAAAAGACTTGTGGTTGTGCACAAGGAAATATAAAGTGCTGTCTTTGTAGTTTTTTCTCAAAACACAAAAGTTAATATGGAATTAACCCATGGCACTGCATGAAACAGCTGACACTGGTACTTGTCAGCGAAAGGGTTTGCCGGGCTCTCAGCTGTAGTGCAGCCTCTGGTTCTGAACTAAATTGCTTTGTGATCATGACTGGCCATGCAGCCTGTTTGCAATTTTGTTGACACAGCAAGTTATAGGAGCGATTGCAAGTCTGGAGTGATGTGCTCATGGACTGCCTGGGGAGAAGAATTCGGGCAAAACAGCTGCCAAAACAAGGAGGTCTGCAAGGTAAAATCAGAGGATGGATCTGAGCAGAAGTGAAAGCTGCCTACGCCTTATTAATGTATGGAGTCTAGGATATGGAATGTACAAATAAGGCGATGCACACACGAGGTACCAGCGCTGCTGCAGCATTAGTCTTGGAAACAATCAATCAATTCAGTCACAGGGATGTGATTCTGATGTTCATTCTGGGATGTGAGAACAGCAGGACCGGGCATGTGATTGATCAAACAGCTATTGCTGAAATTAGCATTTATGGTGTTAAAAATCAAATACAGCCTGTCTTGGAAATCAATTTTTTTGTTAATTTGCTCTTATTTTGGGGAAAGTAAATCTGTTGCTCAGCAGGTTCTTTATAAACCTGATATCCTTTGGTGTTCTTGAGAGACAGGCTTCATTCTGCATTCTTTAACTGTGGGAAGGATGGGTGAGATGAAACAGTCACCTATCCCTGAAGAGACACAGGGAAAGAGTAAAGGAGGAGTTCAGTCTGTCGGGAGAAGATGCAGGCAGAGGACTTGCTGTGTAAGAGACAATTCAATGGGTGGCATGCGTGTCTGGTAGGTACAGGAGAGAGAAATTCTCTCTTATTCAGTGTCATCAAGTATAACAAAGAAATTATGTCTTACTTTGTGTGTGTTGATATGGGAAGCTTTGCAGTCTGTCACTGTAAGGAGCTCACAGAAAACCCTGCCTGTAGGACCTTCCTATTGGGTCCTTATTTTTTGTATTTAGGGGTTATTTTCTTCAAAGGAAAGCTTTCCCTTTTGGAGGCAAGAGAAGTGCAGCCATCTTCTTTCTTTGGGTCAGGCTGACTTGCTCTGTGAGAAGCAAACAAGCCCAAAGCAAGGCTGAGGATGGTAATGAGCACGGTGTGTCCCTGCCTGCCCGTGGGCTCCTGCTGCTGGAGGCTGTGCTGGAACGGCAGTGGATGTGTGAGGGAAGGAGGTCAGGTTGGCAATGAGACGGTTCTGTTCCCCATGTCAGTGCCAAATGCAGAAACGTCCTAAACCAGAAATAACACGTGGAAGAGGCCACTGGTGTGGGTGCTCTTGTAGCTTCATTTCCTCCAGGTTTGGTATTTCCCCCCACTCCTTTCACAAACCTCCGGGTCGTCATGCCTGGGAGTCAGTGGAGTGAGGGATGTACAGCCGGATTTGGATGGGCTTGTCAAAACTGAGCCTCCTGTAAAAGGCTGAGCATGAGGATTGTGATTAGTCCAATTTACAGGCTCTCAGTTTGTTAAACATCAAAAAATCCCAAAGACTGAGAGCAGTGTGGGTGTGAGGAGGGAGCTGGTCAGCTGGTGAGCTCTGCAGTGCTCCAGCAGGGCCAGAAGAATTTACTAGTGCTGCATTGAGATGAAACAATCTTCAACCTTCTTTCATCAATTCTCTATGAATATACAACTCAGTAGGTTACAGCTGGTACGTGACCCCAGAAAACTTCCTTTCTGCTTCATTTTCTCAATGCAAAAAAAATTTTCTTGGGAAGAGTTGCTGTTTCATTTAATTGCTCTGTGGTGCAGGTGTTCGTTACCATGCTGCTATAAAGCTATGTACAGATGTTCATGGATACATGCACATTTTCGCAGCAGCCCAGTGTACAATACCTTATTCCAAGGGCTGTACAGCCACACGGGAGGGGCCTCATGGATTGTACAGCTGCACAGGAGGGGCCTTGTTGCCGGCTGCCAGCCCTGGAAAAACAGCAAATTCATTTTATAAGTGTGTTGCCATGGCAATGCCACATCTGGACCTTGTGCCTGTTTGTACCTGGACACCTTCCTGTAACCAAGAGTCTGGAGTCAGAGAGCAGATGATGATTTTGATGGAACAGGGCAATAAATTTTAAAGCACATTCTGCACCTGTCCTGCACCTTTCTGCGTCTATTCCTGGCCTGACAGCCACGCCCCAGTTTTCTGCAGGCTAAAGATACATAAATTACTAAACTGAATGAAGGAGAGTCAGTGGATCCCTGGATATCTTATCTCAAGGTGATGGCAAATAACTGTCACACTGTGGACTGGAAGGGCAACAAATGTTGACTGGATTCATATCTAGCACAACAAACTCCTGACTGCAGGGCATGATACCACGAGTGACAGAGCTCAGCCGGGCTTCTCTGCGGTTCTGGTTTGTTTTGTGTGATAAAAAAAGAATCTTTTCAGCAGGTCATCTACCTGTTCCATTTGGCATTTCAATGCCAAACCTCTGTGAAGACAGAAGTAATTTGTTCTGTTCCTGCTGAGCGAGCCCCTCGCTGGCTCCTGGGTGTGTATCACAGTGATATTGGATGTGGCAAAAGTGATCAGCCGGGTCTGTGGAGCACGGCGCAGAGAGACAGCGTGTGAGAATTGACTGAGGGAAAGTGCAGGGCTTTGGAAGGAAGGAAAGGAGGGTCCTGAAGGAGCCTCGGTCAGAAATGTGAATTGCAGTTTGTGTGCATGGCTACTGCCCTGGCAGCATCAATCTGCCCTGTTTGTCTGGGGCTTGTGGCCGATTGCCCCAGCCCAGCACTGTGGGTTCCAGGCCTGGGTCACCCCTCCCAGCCCCTGCCAATACACTCCCAAAACCTCTGGGTTTGTGCTGATGCTCCCCACCAACACCTGAGACATGTTTTCATTGCTGTCAGAGCATTTAGCACAGACATCGGCACACCTTCCATGTCCTGTGTGTAAGCTCTGGGAATCTGGCTGCCCAGAAAACAGGAAAAAAGTCATATTGTCCAAGATGCTGATTAGTAACAGATGGAGCAAGGTGGTGGCCAGAGATTCAGGGCTGCTTTTGCCTCTACTTGGCCTGCTTTTCTATAGCAAAAAGACACTACAACAAGCAAAAAATCCTAATACAAATGCTTATGCAGAAGTAGTTTCTTTGATTTTTGTTTCACCCATGGGGACCTTTTCAGTGTTCTTGAAAATTTGGCTGGCTGCTTGTGCTTATGACTGCTTCACCCTCCAGCAGCTCAGCACTGGCTCCAGAAGTCCCTGCCCAGCATGGGTCAAAGCAGCACTATGGATCAGGGGACAGGAAGGCATCCTTTGTGGGCAGGGCTGCTTGTTTTGCTTCAGGTTGACTCACACAAATGTTCCAATGATTCAGAAAGAGACAATATTTGGTTATGGAGACATTCTGTTCTAGGCCTGAGGTTCAGCAATTCAGGTGCTGTTTTTGATAATGGAACTTTTGCGACTAATAGCCACTCTCACTCAGGGCTCTAAAGGTTATTGAGCATTATCCTGTTAAGTTGGCAGCAGAAGGGGTTTGTAAAACTGCCAGGCATAAAACCCTCTGCCCAGCTTGGGAGAAGTTTGGATGTACTCCAGGGCCACTTTGCTTCAGATCGACAATAATTAAAATTTCATAATACCTTCTGGAGGTGAGATTTATGTGCAAATCAGGTACACCCCAGGGTCCAGGCACATAAAACCTTTTTTGGCCAGTGTTAGAGGTGCTGTTGTTTTGAGTGTATGAAAGGAGACAGCCTGTTCCCAAACAGATTATTATTTTTGATCTTTCATGGGGCTAAGTTCTGGAAAGTTTTAGGAAAACACAAACAATAAGAACGCCATTCATTTCAAAGGGATCAGGATTAGAGCTAAAGACAGAAATAGCAGCGTTAACTTCTAAGCTACTTTTGTAAAATTAGGTGCATTTCTCAGTGTTTTGGCTCAGTCCTCGGTTAGCACCTTTGGAGCTGCTGTGACGTCGTTTAAACTAGATTTGCGCTTCCAAGCAGCCTTCAGCCCAGCTGAGCCGAAGGAAAGCAGAACAGGACGGCAAGTACCGAAATCACCTTCCCCCCGGTGCTCCCCCTCCGCCAGGCACCACTCCGGGTGCCCGCAGCCGCAGCGGGGCCGCCGCGCATCCCGGCCGTGCATCCCGGGCGCGCATCCCGCAGGGACGCGGCAGGGCAGGGCTGCTCGGGCCGGAGCGCCGCGCACCCCGAACCCCCCGGCTGTGCTGGGGCTGCCTCTGCTGCTGGCAGTAGTGTCATCACAGCTGCTCTGGCCTAAACGTTACGGTGTCCCGGGTGCTCACTGGGACAGCAACAGCTAGTATTGAATATTAATATTCAATATTAATAGAACAATAGTTAATTGGCAATTTCAATTGCCAATTAACGGAGAAGAATAGTTAGTTGGTAATTTCATGAAAGAAGCCTTGCTTGATAGCAAGCAGCTCCTCAAGTGCCTTGGCTCCAGGAAATCTTTTCAGAATGAATCACATGGTTCCTGTTCGTTTGGATGCAAATTCCTCTATTTTCCATGAGCGGAGAGAGACCTGGAGCCTGAGAGCGTTCCCAGGATGTGAGTAGCCTGTGACAGTGGCCAGTTCTGCCCTTGTTTCTCCCTTGTTCCCCAGTGTTCCAATTCCAGAGTGAAGTGTAATGACCCAAACCGAATTGCTAAGAAGTGAATGGGGAGAAAGATTCCTAAATTAGATTATTTGAGTCCCCACCTTGTATCTTCTCCCTCTTCCCTCCCAGCTGATTTCAGGACAGATGCAATTGCAGCTGTGACCTATTGATAACCAGAGGAGATACAAGCCTTCGGAGAAGCTGTGTTTAATTATTGCCCGAGCGTGTCCAGCCTAAGGAGAACATCCTTAATTTAAGTAACTAGCAGCAGAAAATAAAAAATGTAGGAATTTGTAGTCTGTGTTGAAAACCTCTGACACAGGAAACCTCTCATCGACTTTCGTATTTCTTTTCAAATTCTGACTGTTGGAAAAGAAGTAATACGGTCTCAAGATTTATTTCTTTCTCTTTTGCAGTTACCTCCTTCCAAGCTTTTCTTCCAAGCTGAGGGCCTCATAAATTCCCAGATACAATGGTAATCTTTGAAGGAAAATGGTTATGATGATGACTGCAGCCCTGGTGGTGTCGTTCCTCCTTGAGATTCACCAGTATTAAAGAAATGAATGACATTACCTTAAAATGGAAGCAGGTGAGGTCTCATCAGGCTGCTTCATCAAGCAAAGCCTTTAGGATAGTTTGACTCAGGCACGTTTTTCTTTTCCTAACGCATACTTCCCTGCACCAAGGAACTCTTGTTCTCAGTAATTCAGTCCTTTGGAATGGCTTTATCTGTCTTTCAGAACATTTATTCCTTCATTGCTACTTCCAGGACAGTGAACAGTTCAGCACTTGCTAATGGGTCTGGCTGAGCCGTATTCCTCCTGCTTACCAGGGAACACATGAAGATGTTCTTGCTTATTTTAGCTGGGTGAGGTACAAGGGAGCTTCTTTGGTGGGGTTTGACTACTTTTTTTTTTTCTTTTTTTTGCACTCATTCTTGTTGGTCATGTTGCAGAGAAATAAAGAAGAACAAAGGCTTCCTCATTATCCTTTCGCTGCCAAGTAATTCTTCTGGAATGTGTTTGTGTTTCTGAAATGTGGAATGTTGTGTGCTAGGGAGAAAACGACCAAATAATTTCTACTCTGCTGATCACTGGCAATTTACAATATGGCCAAGAACTTTAAAATACCAGTTACTTGAGGTTAAAAAAGTTTCAGGAAAGGTTTTTAAGGAGAAAGAGATTTACTGAGAAAAAGTTTGAGATTGATGGGGTGATGGTGTTGGGACTGCAGAGGTGCCTGGTGCCACCACTGACCTGAGGGTCAGCAGCCACTGGCAGAGCAGTGCTGGAGGCAGTAGCAGGGAGGACAGGTGCTGGCCACGTGCTCAGGCTGGGCTGCAGGAGGGGTCGGCACACCCCATTTCTTGGAATTATCCTGGTGCCCATGGCTACCATGTGTCCAGGTGGTGAGTGGGGCATTCAGGCCTTTCTGTCCCAAGCTCCCCTGGCTGCCCTGGGCAGGTGGTGGGCTGAGAGCAGGGTTTGGCCTGGCTGAGCACTCTTCTGTGTTGAAAATACTTATATACAGTAATTTTTATAAACACTCCCTGTAATGACACCTTTGCCAAGTCACCTCATCAAATTACTGGTGGTACTTTGGAAAAAAGCAGAGTCCTCTCATTTCAGCTAGCAGGGGGCTGCCCCAGGGCAGGGGATAGTGCCACAGTCCTGTACCCTGGTGCCATGCACCAGACCTCTACAGCAGAAGACACGTTGAGACCAGAAACCTGAGACTGCAAAGGAAAAAGGATACATCCAAAGGATTTTGTGGTTTTTCTAACATCTCTTGTTCTTCAGGACCAGCTCACTCAAACATCTCTTCCTGGACACACACTCTGCTTCTTTTCTTTCCAGCTTTCTTTCAGATCCAAATGTCACATGGAGTCCCTCAAGACCAAGCTGGTGCCACCTGCACTGTGCTGGAGCAGCAGGTCCAGGGCAGCCCATGCAGTCTGGAATGGAGCTGCCTGGTGGGAGTTGTGGGACCACTTGGTGTCACAGAGGGAGAGTGGGGGGTGGTTTCTGGCACCAGTCTCCAGCTTCTGCTCTCAGTTGGGAAGAACTACTCTGAGACCACTTCCTGCTACACTAGCCAGAGCCAAACCCAAGGAACAGCAGTTTGGGGTCTGATTTTTGCTCCTCCACAGGCTCTCAGTTTTCCTGAACTGACTGCTGATGCCACCCACCTGGCTTCCCCCAGTGCCAGGGAACAGGAAAAGAGAAGAAAAGTCGGACTGTTATGGAGAGAGGGTAGCAGCTATGTGATTTTACCTAACAGCACAGTTCTGGGAGGTTTCAGCTGATTTCAGCCGTAGTAACAGCTGGCTTTGTGTGCCTGATGGAGCTGCAGTTGGTCTGTGCTCAGAAATGGATCAGCGAGAGGAATGGGCTGTTAGGGCCATCACCCTTCTGTCGGGGCAGGAGTGAAGCTGTGCATCTTACCTTGAGTCCTGCAGCTGTTTTCCATGTCTGTGAAGAGGTGCTGAGGCACAGGGTGGTAGGGTTTAGCTGGGAAATGGTCAACAACCCCTTGAAACCAGCTGTGCCCCTGCTGCAGGGCAGGCAGCGCAGCACTAAGCAGACATCCTGCTGAGCTTCCCTCCAGCTACAGCCCTTGTTTGGAACTCACTTCTGAGCACTGACATCACTCCTGCAGCTCGCCAAGGAGCCTTCTGGAGCCTGTGGAGTCAGGAGGGCTCTCAGGAAGGGTGACATTGTGTTCGTGTGCCAGAGAGAGGTTTGCCTTCAGGGTGTGTGGTGCCTCTGTCCCTGAAATTTTGGATGTTGAAAAGAGATGTGGGGATTCACAGATCATCCAGGAAAATGACATCTGGCATCTAAAGGAAAGAGCACATGTAAGTTCTTTTTCTCTTGCAAGCCAGGAATTGTAGTGAGTGCAGCTGGGGCTGTGACAATGTTGTAAGGAGAGAAAACAAAGCAGTGGCTAATTCTGCTTTTCCTGGAACAGTAAGATAAAGGGCAGTGGAAAAGAGAGAAGGGAATGAATGCAAGAAATGTTTTTCATACTATGAATGCAAACTAATCCAAGCTGGAATAGTCATCAGTGTTTCCAAAACTTAGCCCCTGAAATATTTGAAGAAATGAAAAAGGAAAAAACAAGATCCAGGAGTGAGTAAGAGGCACTGAAAAAGGCTGTGAATGCTTTAAAGGCAAAAGAATCCCAGTGGGAGATGCCCAGGTTGGAAAGGATGTGAAGAGCGCTGTGGAGTAGATGAATGCTGGCAGGTGGAGGTGAGCAGTGATCTCCTGGCCGAGCTGCTCCCAGAGCCAACCTTCCCACACCTGAGATGAGGCTGGTTTCTGCTTCTCCCTGTCAATCTACCACCACTCTCCTCCCTGAAGGACATTCTCCCTGCATGGGGCTGTGTCCCACGGAGGCATTTGGCTCCTCCCGCTCTGTACCAAGAGCCCAAACTCAGCAACCGAAGTCTGGGTTGAGAGACTGAAGTTGGAAATTTTGTTATTTTAGAGAAATACTTGCTTCTGAAGGAAAGCCAGATTTTTTTAAAGTTCTTTTTCTAATTGAATGGGATAAAATTGATTGTCCTTAGCTAAAACTTCGGATTGTTGTTGATGACAGTTATGTCCTGGCTTTCATTCAGGTCTTCAAGTGAAAAACCAGCATTTTCAGAATACAACCTGCAGAACACCACCTATTCTCCAGTCACTCTCTGAAAAAGAAAGCTGGTATTTGCGGGTGGGTTTTGGAACTGTATGTTCAGGGCTCATGACATCCCTGTCTTCAGAAGTGTTTCCTTTCAAATCATATTTTATCTTCTGCATCCCTTATTCAAGGACAATGGCTTTTGATTCTTGTTTCAACATTTGTAGCTGCTAGTAAAGTTAGACTGGGGGGTTTTTTGGCTATTTTTCAGAAACTTCAAAGTAGTTTTTTAGTCTACTGCATTGTTCCAGAGGAGTTCTCTTCAAACCAAGGGAAAAGGCATGACAGAAGCTTCCACAGCAACTCCCCTCTCTTTGCCAGTGTGAGCTGGCTCTGGAACAGCCCATCTGACTTTTTCTCCTGGTATTGGATCCTCTAGAAAGTGAAAAATCTCCAGCATTGCCTGAACCTGGCAGTGCTTGCTTCCATCTCCTGATGGACCATGACTGACACACCTCCTCTGTACGTCCTGTCTCCTCTGTCTCTGTTGAGTCTTCTTTGCCAAGAGCCAATCTTCTTGATTAGTGCATGTCAAATTCCATGTTCTGAGCTGAAAGAGATTCCCTTGGTTTTACTTTACAGCCATTTGATAGTCACAGGGAATAACTTGAAATTTTAGAATATAACTTTGTTCTTTCACCTGAGAACAACACGTCTCTACCCTCCTCAAGCACTTTGCTGTGTGTGCTACAGCTGGTCCCCGCTGTGTATCTGGCACATGGAATTAGAAATGATTGCAGGTACATTAGAGAAGTCATGGTAAACCTGTCAGGTATATTGCACTGAGCTTCGTAGAAGTGATGGCCTGGAGCGGATTTCCTCTGGCTGTGGGGAGTTCTTCCTCACCAGGTGAGGGACACTCAGCTAACCCAGGCTGCTCTCTAGGAAAGGACATGGTCCACAACAGTCCAGCATGCACAGTTCCAAGGTCATGCAGCTCCTCTCCCGTGTTCCAGTTCACTGTGAATAATGTATATGTCAGGCTTCACTGCAGAAAGGCTGGTCTAGCACATTCAAAGAAGTAATTTCCAGCTCCTAAGTCAAGCATCAGCACCCTGGCATCCCATATGTGTCCTCCATCGTTTGTTCCTTCCCTCTGTCTGCAGCATGAGAATCCAATTACATTGCCTCCAGGAAAGTTCTGAAAATAAAAGCTCAAATACTCTTTCAAGAGGGATGTATTTCAGTATCTGGCAGAGACAGGCTCTGCCCAACACCTTCCTTCCCCATTTTTCCCCACAAAGAGGGGTTTTTCTCTGTGGAAAAAACAAAAGTCATTGAGACTGGTAAATTTACCAGATTGAGAGTGGTAAACTTTATGATTTTGCATAAACGTCTGCCCTCAGTAAGTGAAAACATTTTGTAAAAGCTGGATTACAGCTGCACTGGCTCTCACATGTCAAGAGGGAGTATGCAGTGAATGATGTGAGTAGGATGGAGGAACAGGGAGATGACCCTTGTGTTGCTGTGGGCTGAGTGGATTTTTCCCTCCCCAGGAGACAAACCTTGGCACACATACACAGAAAGGCATCATGTATAGTGTGGTTTTGAATGGTTAACACCTGTCTGAATTACAGAACTGCTTTATTTAATGTATTACTGGGGTATTCACTCCGTTATTGCCAAATGTGGTTTATCTATTAAGTCTTACTCTCAAGTCCATGAAATGTCCTGGAAAATGCCGGTGCCTGTTCATCCCACATTTTCTGAGCCACAAAAACAGGACTAGTGATTGCAAATGAAGAGAAATACAGTGTCCTCAGTGCACTAAAGCAAATATGAAAAAAAAAAAAAGAGTTGCAGATTCATGGTTTCTGAGGATTGTCCAGACTCTTATTTCTAGCAGACCTTTTGAGTGAAATAAAACTCCAGGGGTTGGTCTATAGCTGTTGTGGTTTCTGTTATTTATCAAACTTGTATTTAAAGCAGAAAAGTGTAAACTATGAACCTCTCCAGGGAAGAGAAATCTCACAAGAAGCTGTGTGGTGCAACAGACACATTGAATTGATTTTTCCTCATTTGGACTTGGCAATTTCAGCTGTTGAATTTTCTCCCTCTGAACAAGGCTCAGGCACTGAAATTTCCGGTCTGCTTCCAGCTGCTTTCAGCTCTCAATGGCAGAGCAGAGACACTTTCTTTTTCAAGCCAGGAATCTCATTATTGCACCAGCAGACCTTGGTTTAGGCTTTGCCATGATTTGTGTGCTCCCTCCTTGCTGCTGCATGGCTCCCAGCTGGTAGGATGGGGGATCCTTTCAGAGGCTGAGTGCTTTCTCAGTGGATGCTCTGGGGATCAACTCTGCATGTCCTGAGCCAGAAACAGATCCAAAGTGGAGTAGCACTTTATCTCCAGCAGCTCTCACCTCCTTTCCTGATGACATGGGAAGCCCGTGCTCAGCACCAGGAGTGGAGCTCAGGGAAGGATGGATGGAGACAAAGACAAGAAGAGAAAAAAATGTGCATTTGGAGCACGATGGGAATGTCTGCATTTGGAAAAGGTTTAAAGCAGTGGTCTTGATCTCGCAGGATTTCTCGTCTGCCCTCTTGTGAGGTCTTTGCATACCTCTTAAATATTAAATATAACAATCTGCAGGGACCTGTAGGGACAATTATATTCAGTTTTTGACCTCAATACTCCAGTAAGGAAAGCATTTTCTGTACATCTTCGTGAGAGCAGGCAGGGACAAGCATTTGAATGCGAGTACCCACTGAGCCCATAGTAACAGCCCGGGGAGAAAGCCTCCATTGCTATTATGATTTGCCTCATCACTAAATTCTGTCCAATAATGGAGATGAATCATGTCTTTAGAAGTAATTTCTTTAAAATTAGCTTAAATTGAGGTGCAAGTGTGAGCAGCCTCTACCTTGGATGCTTTTACAAGCTGTACAATGAGCGTGACTGCTGAATTATCTCACTTCTCTGCACGGAAGTGCAGGAAAGATTCCATGAACCCACCAAGCTCAGGGACTTGTCCCCAATGGCCCCCTTAGCTTCTGTGAGCAAAGGCGATGAACCATGGCAATTACCTGTGAAAATGCTCAAAATCTGGTGTTTTAATCTTCCCAAGGATCTGAATTTTTAAAGCGTAGCTCTGATTTCTCTGGCCCTCATCAACACTGATCTGTCAATGGAATTACATTAGATCACATTAGATCTGTTCAGAAGATGTAACTGCATCTCAACTGACATTTCAGCAACTTGACATTTCTTTTCAAAAGACCACCAAAAAGGAAAATGCCAAATGATCTCATGAGAACAAAAATTTGCAAATATTTCTATCTCAAGTAGTGTCAACATGTGAAAGCCAAAAATCTTCTATAGAAACAAAGGGTAGCACAATTCATCTGGATAAGCTGGCAAAAGTACATTTCTCCCTTGTTTTCTCTGTCCAGCTGAGAGGAGCCAACACCAATGCTCTGATCTGATGCATGATGAACCCCAAAGCCTGCTTGAAGCTGCTCAAAACGTTTGCAAGTGAATAATAACTGCAGCAAACCAGCACGTGATGGCTGAAGTGTTTGTACCTGTGACAGAACAAATCCGTTCTGCATGAAAATGGGATGAGTCGCCCACCTCAGGAACTCGTACATCTCATGCTGTTGGGTTCGTGCCTGTGTGGCCGGTGCTGCTCTGCCCCCTCCTCCTCCTGATGCACAGCAAGGAAGCGGCAGGGACCACGGCAAAGGGGCCTGCAGTGGCCATACAGCAGAGGAGCCCGGGATGGAGCCCTGTGTGCTCCCGCAGCCTCCGCCAGGCTGCTCAGAGGTGCCGCAGGCGCCCGAGTGCCCTGGGGCTCAGTGCGGCCCCAGCCCAGCCGGGGTGCAGGGAGTGCCCTGGGTGCCCCGGGCGTGCTGCACTGCTGCTCCTATTGTCGGGCTGCGTTTCGCTTTTCATCCTGCCCTCTGCACCACACGAGAGCGGGAAGGGGCCGGGGTCAAGCACAAAGCTGGGAGCTCTCTGGAGGCAGAAATCTTCTTATGTTCTCTGCTAAAACTCTGGGGTGAAGAGAGGGAGATGCTGCAAGGTAGTGAAGATGCTTAACCCCCATGTAGCTGTTGTGCTGGGTGTCCCGAGTAGAGCAGAGAGCAGACGGGGAAGATCACAGCACATCCACCCTCCATCTGTGTTTTGCTGCTCTCTGGATCTGCACGTCAGGCTCTGCTGTCGCCCACGTGTGGATTGTGATACACCTCGGGAAAAACCGGGAAGAGATCCCCCATTGGCTCCTTCCTGTGCGGCGTGTCATCTGGCAGCTGTGTATATCACAGGGAATGCAGAGACCACTCCGCTGCTGAGCAAAGCTGCTTCAGTGAGTAGTCAGAGATACTTGGAGGGGGAAAAGCAAAGGGAAAGGCAGCCCTTGCTTTTTTTGTTTCTTCCAGGCTCTGAAAACTCTTGGGAAACAGAAACCTGATGGATTAAGGACTGTGTGGAGAACCAATAATGCAGATTTCCAAGGATAAATTGCAGACTGAAGAAGAACAGTGCCCAAAGGGAAATATTCACTAAGATTTCTTCCTTGGTACAGAGAGGAAGCTTTTGGGGATCTCTGATATTTCAGCCTCTGAATCAGCTTCTCTGTGGGGGACATATGGGACTTAAAAAAGACAGCCGACGGGGAACCCCTGAGGTGAAGCTGGCGTGTCCTCAGCACAGGCAGAAGGACCCATTTATCAACTCTTTTCTCTAGTTTGCAACCACGGGGCAGATTTTTAAAATGCAAGTGTGTGTGTTCCCTCCTGCAACCACTGGCTCTAGCAGCTGAGCTGGCAGCAGGTGCCAAGGAGCGCGTGGCTGGCACCAGGGCTCTGCAGCCACAGCCATGAGCCGGCACACCTGGTTCCCCCTGCAGTACATCCCCAAGCCCTTCTGGAGAGCGGAGAACCACAACACGACCAACTTCTCTGCACTGTATGGCTTCCCTAACCAATCCTTCTTCCACAGACACTTGGACCTGGCAGACCTGGGAGACTTTGATAGTGGAGCCAAGTATGAGGGCGAGTCCCAGAGCCAGACAGTGAAGGTGCTGCTGATTGTTGCCTACTCCGTGATCATCTGCATCTCACTCTTTGGCAACAGCCTGGTGTGCCACGTGGTGATCAAGAACAAGAGGATGCACTCTGCCACCAGCCTCTTCATCGTCAACCTGGCTGTTGCTGACGTGATGATCACCACTCTGAACACCCCCTTCACACTGGTGAGCCCCACCCGGCCGTGCCTGCTGGTGTCTGTGTGTGCCTGTCAGCTGTGTGCACTAGGATGGAACGGGCTGGGACCAGGCTGGTATCCAGAGTTTCTTTTGCCCCCCTTCCCCTTTTGCCTTCTGGAGAGGCTGCAGTCGTGCCCCCTCGTCCCTCCCACCCCCTCAGCAGGTGGAGCTGGGGTCTCATGCCCCACCCTGCAGTCTGTTGCAGGGGTCACTCTGCTGCAGCTTTCCCCCTCCGCCCGGGCGAGGCACAGATGTGGAAGCCCTTTTGCCTGTTGATGGGGAAGGAAGTGCGGAAAAGTTTGACACAAGAAAATCCAGTTAATGGCCAATTTCCTATGGAAACAATGTGAACCAGGTCAGTCCCTGTGCAGCATCTCAGGGAAGTGCTCAGGCTGCACTGAGCAGTGTCGGTTGGCATGTCCCTCCCTCAGCCACTACAGACGGTGCTTCCTGGGGCTAGTCGTCCTTTCTTTATTTTCAGTTACTAAATAATATATAAAAGAGCATTAAAAGAATGAGGTGGAGAGAACCAAAGATTTGTTTATTGCCCCACTGTCACAGACTATAAATGCCATGTAAACAGGACTCTGCCTCTGGATTTGACCCAGCTTTCCTGTTCAAAACCCTCCTGCTTCATCCCTGCCCAGCACTGTCCAGAGTGGTGTTCTGCCTTCCAAAAGCAGGTCCTGAATTAGCTATTTGAATTCACCCTTTCTTAAACTGATCCTGTTTCTTTGGCGGGATTTCCCTGCCTTGCTCTGATGGGATTTGCACCCCGTAATCTGTTCAGGGAGAGTCTGGTGCCCTCTTGTGTGTTTGCACACCAACAGCCACACACTAGGCACGTGTAATTAAATTTCAGCCAGCTCTCTCAGGAATGAGCTTTACATCAGCTCCAGAGAACAGGCACACTGCTCCAGTTCAGTGACAGTCAGTGCTGCGAGAGTCGTCCCTATAGGGAAATTAATATTATTAATTGAAAACAGATTATCTAGTCTTGACTCATTTTCTGTATGGACAGATGCTTTGTAGTAAACGTGCTTTACTTCAAATTAGCTTAATCTGCTGCAAAATTAGTTACATTAATTTGTAATTAATCTTGCACAGTCAGGAAGAACAAGTGAATGAGGTGATTTGGCACACTCTCCTCTGCAGAGAAGCCATCATCAGTAGCACATTTCTGGGAACAGGTGAGAAATTCTTCCATGGATTTCTCTCACTAAGTCTGGAGACCATGCAGCTTTCAGTTACATGTTCAAAGGTGTAAATATTTTCAAGGAGGTAGCTAGTGTGCCCTGCAGAGCCTCATCAAGGAGCAGAGCCAAGGTTTCTTTATGTGTTCCAGAAGGGCCATGGTAAACGTACAATGTACACCTGTACACAAACACATGCACAGAGCACTGCTCAGACCATTTGTTTGCACAGTGCAGTAAATCTCACCTCAGTTTCAGAGCCTTTCACACGGTCACTGTTTCCCCAGGAAAAACTGAGGACAAAGCACCTCCAAGCCTCAGGAAGCTGTATTAGAGCATTTCTTCTGTACCACACACCTGGGCAGCCAATTTGTTTCTCTTCGGGTACTGCTCCTGTTGATCTGATGTTGTCTGTTCTTCAGGTGCGGTTTGTGAGCAGCACCTGGGTTTTTGGAAGGCTGATGTGTCACATCAGCCGGTTTGTTCAGTACTGCTCTGTCCACGTGTCTGTGCTGACCCTTGCTGCCATCGCTCTGGACCGGCACCAGGTATGTCAAAGACACCACCCCTATGTTTGCTAGAAAAAAACCGTGTTAAATACGTAGTTGTTTCCTCCTCAAATCCCAGTACCTGGAAACGTGCACTGTCTTGGGACTCAGGGAACAGAGGGAAGAACTCCAGCTATCATGGCAGCGAACAGAACACCCATATTTTTTACAGCGAGGGTAATGAAATACTGCAACAGGCAGCCCAGAGAGGTTGTGGAGTCTCTGTTCTTGGAGACACTGGAAACCTCAGGAGACCAGTGCCAGGCAGCCTGCTCCACCCCTGCTCTGCCGGGGCCGTTGGGCTTGTGGGCCCCCTGCCCTCCTTAGCCCTGCCACAGAGCACAGCCCCACCAGAAGGGTGGGCAAAAGTGCTGAATTCAAACACCAGCCAGTCCACACGTTCTCTCCTCAGAGATTTATGAGTCTGTCGGTTCTGAGGCTTTCCCCATTCCTTTGGGATGCCAAAGGCTAGAAACAGTAACAACTATGTTAACTTGTTCAGTTCAAGGTGAGAAATTCTCTCCTTCTCCCTCAGCCCTGATGCATACGAGCCAGGAAAATCTTTCAGGTCAAGCAATGAGGGCAGACCGAAGGGTTTCCTTAAGTGTAACAGAGTTTGTAATTTGTGCTTTAGCAGACGAGTGCTGAGTGCTGGGGGCCAGATCCAGCACAGTTAGCTCTCAGGCAGACTGGATTCCTTGCAGCGCTGGAGCCACTGAAACTCTTGCTACTGAAAAGCGATTTCACGTGATAAACACCATGGCTGGATGGAATTCAAGAGAAGAACAGGTTCCACTCTGATCAGGGATATGCTGCATCTGGTGTCAGAGAATTACAGCAGTTGCTGGAGCATAGATCAGCCAGTTCCATCTTTTTGACCAAGAAGAGTTTGACAATCTGCCCATTTCATGTGCAATAGTACAGCTCCTGAAATCAAAGCATTTTGATAGTGATTCATTTTAATCAGTACATTCTGGGTTGATGGCAAGGCATGGCTAGGTAGCAAAAAGTGTTTGTTTAATTAAGGGCAAACACAATACATGCCCTTAAATTAAGTGGAGTGGGTTCCTTAGAACTGGAATGAGCTAGTATGGCCCAAGGAGATAAAGACAGAAGTGAGGAGATGTCTCAGAGAAAAGGGAAACCAACACTTGCCTCTAAAAATATTGCTAGTCCTGAGAGGTACCAGAGCAGACAGATACTCCAGGGCAGTTGTACAACTTGATTAAGTAGATATTTATAATGGGACTAGAAAAAAACATGCGTAAAATACCAAAGACTTCAACAACCAAGCGATCATCTGGATGACATAATAGGTCTACTTTTAACTATTGTTTCATTGCCTAATGTAATCCTCCATAGTGCATGTAGGTCAACAGAGATCTCACCACTGTGGTGTCTGGAGTCATGCTGATGGGTGACACAGAATGTGTTTCTCTGCTCAGGCCTTGGGCCAGCTGCAACACTCAATACGTGCACAATTCCATGCATTTCCCAGCCCTTGTACTCCCTGAAGTCCTGTAAAATGAGTCTCTCTGCCTTTTAATACTGAAGGGATGTGGAGCTGCTGCTACATGTCACACTGCAACATGAGGCTCTAAGAGTGACCGAGACGCTGTAAATCCTCAGGAGTCGTTGTTCTCTACAGGTGATCATGCACCCTCTCAAGCCACGCATGTCCATGGTGAAAGGAGGGATTTGCATCATCATCATCTGGGTTATGGCCAGCTGCTTCTCACTGCCTCATGCCATTTATCAGACTCTGACAGGGTTTTATATTGGGTAAGACATTTATATGATATTTTTTGTTGTATGACATTTGCAGCTGAATCAAAGACCCACAGAAGCCAAGGCCACACCTCTCCATCTGTGTTATTAGAGCAGAAAGGGTGGTCAAACAGAGAAGTTTTCCTTCCCTTTGCCTGGGTGCTGTGTCTCTCACAAAGGAACAATGACAATCGATTTAATTGCTTCCAGATTGGTTCATTAGTTGTTTTGGGCTCAGAGATTCAGCCATATAGTTTGGGGCAGGCATGGAGGAGAGGGGCTCCTCATCAGCAGAGGACACAGATGTCAATATGGATGATTTCTTTCTTTTCCTGGGGATGTGCTTAAGATACCTTCATTGGAGCCAAAGGTCAAACCTAGAGTAAAATTTTTCGTTGAAAGTGGCACCTGCCCATGATACCAAATGAGTTATGCTACCTGTACCTGTACTGAAACTCATCTGAATGTCTGAGTTGCTTGTCCTCCGATGTGGGCAGCTGGTAGTGGAATTGAGAGCTCTTTCTCTTTGATCTTCAGAAACAGAACCATCCGAATGGTCTGCCTCCCCAGCTTCCCTCCTCCCGCTGATCTTTTCTGGAAGTATTTGGACTTGACTACGTTTGTTCTCCTGTATGTCCTGCCCTTGCTTGTGATCTCCATCACATACACCACGGTGGCCAAGAAGCTCTGGCTGAGGAATGCCATCGGGGACCTCACCATGGAGCAGTATTATGCCCATCAGAGGAAGAAGAAGATGACGCTGAAGATGCTGATGGTGGTGGTGGTTGTGTTTGCCGTGTGCTGGTTTCCCCTGAACTGCTACGTGGTGCTGATCTCCTGCAGGGCCATCCGCAGCAGCAACGCTCTGTACTTCGCTTTTCACTGGTTTGCCATGAGCAGCACCTGCTACAACCCCTTCATCTACTGCTGGCTGGACGAGAGCTTCCGCGCGGGGCTCAGGTCCCTGCTGTGCGCGTGCCGGCGCGGCCACGCCGCCCGGGGCCACGCTCTGCAGTCCCTCTCCCCGCCACGCTGGCTCGCCTCGGCTGAGAGCTGCCGGTGCAAAACAAGCAGCACCTGCCAGAAGGCACAGACACCCTCCCAGAGGAACTCTGCCAAGACGGACGTATCCAGTGTGCAGCCAGTCGTGGCAGAAAGCTGAACCCTTCGTCTGACAGCCGGGCAGCATCATGTTGTGATTGTGGAATCATGGGGAAAATGGATTTGGAAGGGCCTCTGGAGACCATCTGGTCAACCTTCTGCCCAAAGCACGTGAGCTTCGACCATTGACTGGGTCATTCAGGACCCTGTTCTCTCAGGTGTCAAAATTGTCTGGGGATGAACTGCCCACTTGTGGGCTCCAGAATGAGGGGGGTTGAGTGAATTTTTTGTTGGAACAGTCAGAAAAAATTAATAGAATTATTTAACAGTACACGAAGCCTTTCATGGTCTAAGCAAACACAGGGAAGCTACACTGGTTATACACACACCGCCTGTGCCCACTGTGGTTTGATGTAAATGGCTGTTTCGGCTTTAACTTTGTGAATTGATTTTTTTTTAGCATAAAATCTAAATTATTTTCACTTTCCATAATATTTTATTTTTTACCAGTCCTCAAGAACTGTGTCCTTCATGGCTTCCCTGCCAGCCTGGCAGCCCTTCTGTGCAAGGCAGCCCGTACCCCTCCTTCCCCCTTCCTCCTCAGGTGAGGAAGGTTATCTACTGTTTGCATAAATCAGGGAATCTCTCCTTTCCAGCCCAGCCGTGTGAGACATTCAGACATCTGAATGCTGACATAATTAGCTGACAATAAACAGCTGCTGTGACAGGGATTATGCTTGAATTTTGTGAGTTGCAGACACTAAGACTTTACAAACTATAAAAGATCCACTGTAGCTCTCACAAATTGGAAAACCTTCTGTGCACCTCTAGGACGTGTTTGAGGGCAGACCCCTCCAGCTGTGGGACGCCTGGCTTGAGCAATGTTCTCTTCTAGAAGCTGAGTGAAAGCAGACTTCTATACATCATTATCCTTTGTTGGTAAGATAGATATTGGTTCCCTAAGCTTTACTATTTCTTCACTAGCTGAACTATGGGTACCTATTCCGTGCACTGTATATTTATATCGTAACTCACTAGTGATATTTCTTGTTAGCCTGTGTAGTTAGTAATTTGCATGGCCAGCATATCACTCACAGTAACACAGTGTCTTACTAATATTATATCTCTTGTCTAACCTGTGTGGTACGTAATTTGTTTAGAATCTTAAGTCTGTTGTTTTGTGTCTATTAAATAAATAATCCATTTGTAATAGCCCTGATCAGCCGTCATTAAAAACCTGCAAACGAAAGTGATTTTACTTTGTGCTAAGGTGCAGGCCATCTTAGCAAGGACCACTGTCTCCTGCCACAAATCTGAGCGGAGACAAAAACCTGGTTTAAACTCTTATCACATTCATAACACCTTCCCCATTGGGTCAGCCTGTCTCTCTGTCCTGGAGTTATCCCATGGGCAGCAGCAGCAACCACTCTGCAGCTGTGGAACTGGGGATTCCAGCTTTGTCTGAGATGGAACCAGCACCGTGTTGGGAACAGAGCTGCGGGTTTTCAACCCAAAAGGCAGGAGATAGAAGAAGTTTAAGAGAGTTCCTTTGTAAACCTTCATGTCCTCCCTGCTCAGTTAAACTGAGCATGTGACAATGTGCCCCAGCATTCGCCTCAAGCACTGACCCTTGTGTTCCGGCTGCCGTGGTGGTGGTGGCAGAGTGCTGCCAGCAGTGCTCATCCTGGTCCAAACGGTGCCTCTGGAATGCTGGTAGCTGGGATTCCTGGGGCTGTGGGTGCCTGACAGCTGGCACTGGCAGCTGCTGCTCCCGGAGCTCACATCAGAGCCAGCCACCACGTTTCAGAGCTGGGTTTGGGTCACTAGTGAGAGATACTCCGTGGGTACCCAGCTGGTCAACTTCAAACCTATGGCTATGAAAATCCACCAAAGTTGTGTTTTCCTGTTTCTCAGAAAGAATAGCCAGTTTCTTTGTGTCCATTCTGTGCTGCTTCAGCCTTTGTGATGGTAAAGGGTTGAGCTTTGAAAGACAGTGAGAAGGAAATGAGAATTTCATTCTTCCCATGCAAAATACTCTGAACTACACCTCTACAGCTGAGCATTTCCACCCAGACTGGCAGTGTGTCACAGCTGCAGACTTGGGTGAAAGGCTGCTTACATTTGGAAATCAAGATGCTTTGATGGGTACAAAAATATGTGACCTGAGAATGTATTTGTATTTCAAAAAGAAACTGAAGTGGACGAAAGAGTAAGAGCAACATGAATCTTACTTCTTCCTGAGCTAATTGTGGGAAGGGGGAGGACAACAGCAGCTGGGACAGGAACCTGGCATGGCTTGGGACACTGCAAATCCCAGTGGCATTGCCAATAATAAGACTTCATGGGGCTCCCATCTTAACCACAGTGATCACTTTTACTCCACATCTGCAGGAACTACTCTGCAAAGGATATGCTTAGGAGAGGAAATGGAATTAGAAAAATGTCTTCAGAGAGCAAATATTCAAGGCTTGGGTATTGGCTCTCTGAGCCTCCGATTTGGTTTCACTGGAGTGGAGTCCTGCCTGGAGCTGGCACTGCAGAGGCAGCACTGAAGCCTTTAATTTTGTGTTACAAGTAAATTACAGCATAAACCACATATTACTACTAAGTTGGGTGTTTTATTGTCTGGAAAACTGGGAATCCATGTTACTGCAAATGGCATTTCCCTAATGTTGCTGTCTGGAGGTTTCTATAAACAAGATGTCTCTTCCTAAAAAAACAAACCAATCACGAATGCAAATAAACATTGTTACAGTAACTTAATGAAATTTATTCACATGTTCTCTTTACATTGGAAAAAATCAATGAGATTAAATAATGCAGTTTGCACATATATCCCACCTCACTCCCAGAGAACTGCCAAACTCCTTACTCTGGGCTAAATAAATCAAACAGAGTCTGTTCTTGCCACTCATCCTTCAGCAGGACAGCACGCTGGGTCAGCTTTCCTCAGCCTTGTGCGGACGGATGGATGGTGCAGGCCAAGGTCAGACCCACAGGCTGCCCGTCTGACAATGGCAGTAGGCAGACATCCCTCACCTGGCAACAATTCTCCAAGGGATAGTTTGCTCCCAGATGGAAAACTGACATCGTTTCCTCAGCACATCCCATGCGGATCCTTACACAGCAGTGCTTTCCTCAGTAGGAGTCTGCAGTCTGGCAATGTTGAGCTGCCTTAAAAAACATTGTCTCTTTGAGGTGATTGTTTTTGTAAAAGTCTGGCAAACTTCCCCCTCATTACACGCAACCTCCCACTGGATGCTCGTGCTTTAATATGCGCTCTATTAAAATATCCACGTGGTTATCATACAGTAAGATTTGATCCATCAATGTTCTTTGCGAGTAACAAATAAAATACTGGGTCAGGATACAACCCTCTCTCTTGTGTGGGTTTTGTGTAACTTTTGAGTTATGAAAAGGAGATGATATTCCCTCTTACAAGAGGATTAGCAAGCAAGCATCAACTGCTGCTTCTGGCAGTCTTAAACCCATGACCAAAACTTTTGTCACCATGTGTTTTGACTTCTTGCAGTATGAAAAGCCCCTTGCACAAGGAGTGCTGTGGTTACCCAGGCGAGGAGTCAGCCATGGATGTGCTCCAACTGCAAATGCTGTTTCATTGCTGTGCACTTCCCTGCAGCTCGTGCAGTCGATGGCTCGTCCCAGCAGCACTTTTTGCTTGGTGCCTCCGTCCAGGCAGGAGCATGGGATACCTTGAAGTCTCCTTGAATTTAATTGTTATTCTTCAATAAACACTTCCATGAGCAGAAGCACAGCCCAATTGATTCCCTGTGCATTTCTCCCCGGTGCTCCTGCTGGGATCCTCAGCCATCCCCTGGCTCCCTTCCCCTTGCTGGGGAACTCGTGCTCTCCTTCACCTGACCCCAATCAAAGAGGGCAGGAACCATGCACAGCAAGTCTGCTGCAGCTCTGCCATGCCCGAAAACTGGTCATTGAAGTCAGATTTGTTTGGAAGGGGCTGCTTGGTAATGACATTTGCACTGTGATTGTGTCAGACCCAAGCTTGTTGGGCAAAGCTGCAAGTCGGGCACCCAAGGCTCAGGCAGGTAACCTGCCAGTGAAGCTACTACATCAGTTTCCAGCTCCACACCTACTGAAAACCAGCATATGCCAAATGCAGAGCCCTGCAGCTACATTAAAATAATGCTTTAGCATTCAAAGTGTTACAATCAGGTGACTATACCAAAAGAAGAGAATATTTTGTTGTCCTCTCTGAAAAGCTGTTTCTTCTCTCTCCTTTTGAAGAAACTTTCCAAGTGGAATAATGAACCTGCAGCTGTGAATCATTTAACCAGCTCTGATGAGCTTTGTGCAGCTCCACAGAGGGGTCACAGACTCCCATCTTGAGAGGGGTCTGACATGTGTCAGTATTTTAAGTTGCTGAATACAGTGACATTAATACAGACATCAAAAGTGAAGCACCACACCATCACAGCTGAGGCCTTTGATCCAGTTGTTTGGTGGATCAGGCAGATCAGTCCCTTCCTCCATTCCCTGAGTGTAAAACCCTTTTAGAAAGAGTGGAAAACAAAATCAGAGGTCTATAAATGACATTGCTTCACATGGATGTTTTTCCTCCTCTAACAAAAGGTATTTCATTTCCTTCCTCCATATCCTGACTCGAGGCCCTCACATTCCATGGAAAGTCCTCATTGATTCTGGGCAGGTCTGCACCAGCCACCCAGCACAGCACAAGACCTGTTTGCTCTGGGTCTGCCCTGGGGCCGGAGGCCTCACCCCAGTCAGTGGCCTTGCTTTCCCATGGTGCAGCCGCAGGTTGGGAGAAAGAGTTTTGAGTAACTTCTGAGTGATTACAATGGAAGCAGTTAACTGGGTTCACTTCAACACCACCCAAAGCACTGCAGCACCCTCCAAATCCAGACCAAACGCCTTCGGTTTGAAAAATGGGGAGATACAGGAAGAGGAATGTGTAAGTGAGAGGAATGGGAAAGACATCCCCCCACGGAAGGTTCCTCTCACTTTGGCTTTAACTGTGGTAAGAAGACACCTGAGGGTTTGCTCATAGGGCGCTCTACCCTCCAACACACGGCATTGAACACGCCAGAGCGGTCACTTGAATGGATACTCAGTTTGGGATTGTTGCTGTTGTCAGAGTCCAGTGCTCATTGTGCAGGAGGTAAGCTTGGCAGTGAAGTAATTATTAGCTAATTGAGTAACTTTAAGCTGGTAAACCAATTTACTTGGTTTGCCACTTCACTGCTACTGTGGACTTTGGCCATTTTTAAAAATTTTGGCCCTGACTCAGGTACAGGAATTGCTTCTTCTTGATTTTTCCTTACAAGAAAAGTGTTAATTCACACAGTGCTATTGTTTCCACAGACACTGGTTCATGAGGTGAGGAAGAGTGGGCATGGCCTCTTACACACCAAAATGACAAGTCACTCTTTTTTTTGTGGGAGGACTAAACTCTTTCTCAGGTGGAAAATCCTCATCTGTGGCATCTGCATTGACTCTTAAATGATCCTGAATTCATTGTCATTTTTAATATTCTCTTGACACGATGCGGACAAGGGTAAATGGGGTTTGTATGGACAACCACCTCACAGAGACCTGGTGTAAAGTGTCCCACCGACCACTGAAACCCCCGGGATGTGTGTGGGCAAGCGGCTGGGTGTGGGCGGCTGCCACAAAGAGACGCGAGAGAAGCTTCAAGCACAGGGATGCTGCGGGAGCAGGACAGAGCCCGGAGGGGACTGAGCTGCTGGCGGCTCGTGGGAAGGCCGAAGACCCAGAGGGTGGCACATGACATGGGCTGCATCCCATCCCATCCCTCACCCACTGTAAATCCAAAGGCCGGGAAGAGCAGAGTCTACTTTTCAGCTGGAATGTGTCACGCTGAGGTCCTGTCATTGCTGAAGGTCTTGTGATTCTTTTTAAGATCTCCATTGCCAACAGGTCTTTATACAGGTACTTCATCCATTTGCGCTGGCTCAGCTTTTTCACCTCTGCCTGTCTGTGAAATGCAGGGATTGATGACTCTGGTGGTTTATTTATTCCTGGCGGTTTGCTTTGCTATGTTCCAGAATGTTTCAGTGAGGTGTGGAACTGACTTCTCACGTGAGAAAGTGCCCCGATCTCTGCCCACCCAAACACCCTGACCCACCCACCGCCACCGCGATGTATCCTGTGGGTTTGCCCTGCATATCCCAGCTCACTCGGCTGCTCCTGTCCCAAAGGAAGTTTTGAGTTCAATAAACAGGAAAATACACACAGGTCTCATCGCCGCAAGAGGTCCCGGGGAGCCCAGAGAGGAGGTGCCGGTGTCTAATGACCGGTGCCGACCGAGGGCCACCGGGAAGCGCCACAACAGCATCGTTGAACCGAGAAAGTGACCCGGGAGGGGGCACGGGGGGAGCGGGCAGGGAGCCGAGAGCCGGGAGAGGGCACGGAGGAGGCGGAAAGGGCGCCGGGAGCCNGACCGCCGGGACCGCCGGGACCTGAGCGGGGAGGGCCCGCGAGGGGTCCCCGTGACCCGGAGCGGGCGGGCGGGTTCATCCCCAGCCGCTCATGCCGACGGTGGCGGTGGGTGAGGCTGTCGCGCCCATCCCTCGCTGACCGCCGAGCTCGGCAGTGCTGGCGTGCTCCGAGTGAACGGGGGTGTCTCAGAGAATTTGAAAAATCGTATCAAAATGTAATTCAGTGTGATTCAGGGTTTGAGAAACACCGCACGGACTTGGGCACCGATCTGAGCTTCTCAGTCGTCTGCAACAGGAGAGAAGAATGTGATGTGTGATAACAGTGTGAGCATGTGCCCGCCTGTCCCTGGAGGTTCACCTGCGATTCCAGAGGCCCAGGTGCCTATAAACCAGGACCCTGCTCGCCTGGGATGTGCCACAGTGACACTGCTCCTGCTGATGCCAGTGCTGGAGCTCTGGAACTGTGCTGGTGCCTTGGCAGGGACACCTTGAGCTTCGGACACAGCAACGGCTGAGGAGTTTGGTGTCTCAGCTGACAGAACACAGTCAAACAAAAAAGACAGGGCAGCCTGAACTCGAGGTCCAGTCCCTGCCCGGCGCCCGGGGCTCCCGTGAGTGGCAGCGCAGCCGGGCCGAGGAAGGGCAGCAGTCGTGTCCCCAGCACCGCCCTGGCAGCCCCGACCCGAGCTGCCAGCCTGGCAGGGCGCTGGGAGGGCTGCAGGGGGACTGTGCCAGCGCTGTGGCACTCACAGCCGCAGAAACACCGACAGAATGTGGAACTGGCCAGACCCTGGCTGGACACCAAGTTAGCACAGACCCCCCAGCTGGAACCACTTCCACAGGGAGGCCGTGGGCAGAGGAGATGGGGCTCACGGCACGCGCTGAGATGGAGAGCTCTGAGCAAATGAACAAATCAAGCACTTGCGAACAAGCCCCGCTGAGTGCCACTGCCGCATTCTTGTTGAGGCTCAGGACATTTCAGGATCCGCTCCAAAATCCTTCATTATTCACATGTCTAAAAATAGGTCTTGGTGGATCGCAGTGGTCAGCCAGAGCAGAGTAGCCAAGTATCTTTGATACACTGAACTTAAATCTTCAGACTCTTCCAAAAAAGACCAGGGAGGTGATAGATTTCTGGTGAAGCTGAACCAAATGTTGCGGTTGTCACTTTTCGTCCTCTGACATAACGTCTCTCCTTTCCAGCTGATGATTTGTGAGTAATAGTATTGCACCTAATATACATGAAAGCCCACAACTGAAAAACACTTGCCCTGGGAAAGTTAAGAGAAACAGATGAATCCCACAGATACTTCTCCCTGTCAATAATGTCTCCCAGAATTTCATCGCTGCTCTGAAGGCTGGTTTGAACAACGTGTCATCTTTTTTCTCCATTTCTTCTCATGAGTCAGCATCTTGGTTTTTGTCCACTTTTCTCCTTAGTCTCCTGAGGTGGCAGAATCAGAAAATCAATACATCACTATAAATCATTACTTGTTTCCTTGGCTTTCAGGGAAGCAATAAAACGTTGGCTGTGGAACTGAGTTCACAGAGCCAGCTGTACTGCAGCCAAGCACAGGGCACAGAAGGTTTTCTGGAGATGCCCCAGAGCCTCACGCAGCAGGTCAGCCTGGTGGGATCAGGCACCTGAGGGCCCAGCCAGACCAGCAGGTGTCACCCAGTCTGAGGCAGTTTTAACCCAGTCCTGTGGAACATCATTCAGTGAGTACCTGTGGCCATGAACTAAAGGTTATTGGCTGTGTTACTGCCTCCAGCGGGTTACCCAGACACTGGGAAGTGTGAGTCCAGCAACAACTGGCTAAGTGGAATTCAAGGACCATTTGCCTTTCCCCATGCCCTCAAGAACTTGGCAATGTTCTGGGGGCCTCCTTCTGGGGTTAGGGATGTGCTTTGGTGTTTTGCTCCCAGCTGAGGAGAGCTGGCTGCCATCCCAGGGCTCACTCCTGGGGCTGGAAGGTAGCCTTTTAAAAATTTTGTTTCAATTGTTGTTCTTTTGAGCAGAATCTCCCCCTCAGTCTTGACTAAGAATGTTTGTTCTTTCCTGGAAGTTATTTTCAGCCTGTGTTTTAGCCTTTGCTGTTTGAGTCCTGGCTGTGCCCTCAGTCACCCTTATGCTGAAACTTTTCAGTTTCTTTAGTGGATTTTTTGGCAGCAGTGTCCAAGGCCAGGTACCTGGGACATGCAGTTTGTGATATCTTCAGACTAGGAAACTCCTCTGATGTGCTCATGTCCCCGGTAATTAGTGTGTGTGTATAAATGTCAGCTCAATTTTCTTGGTGATCTGGGTGTTTTAGATGAACTAAATTACCTCATTCTTTCCTGTGATAACAAATGTCTGTCTGTCTGTCTGTCTGTTAAAACAGTTTTTGCCCTCGTTTCCTTGGCAATTTTCACCCTGAACTGCTGGACACTTCAAAAGTCTGGCATTCAAAATGCAAAAAGCTCTGTGTTTTTTCCTGTGTATGAAAAACTTTTTTTTTATGAAGTTGAAAATAAAGGAAAGTTAGACCTTGGTAGGTGTGTTTAAAGAAAGCAAAAATCACTTCAAATCTGAAATGAAGATCTTTTTTTTTTTTTGTGAGAACAGGCAGTTTTCTTCAGCAGCTGCTCCTGCTATTTCTAGAAATATTAAGTGAAAAACATAAACTTCTGCCTCTGGATAAAGAAATATTCTAACTATAAAATTTTTGTGAATTCTTTACCTACCTTAAACCCAAGCAAACACACAACAGAGAAGAGCCCCCAAAGGCACTGGTTGAAGAGGAAAACCTGTTCCCTTCAGTAGACTGTTATTTCAGCATTGTCTGCTGGAGACGATCATGATCTGTAACCACCTCATGGGGTGAAGGAAGGAATCCCAGGGGTTCTGCTGCTCCTCTGCTGGGAGCTTTTAACCAGTTTCCCAAAATCCCTGGGATAATTCAGACACAAGGAAGGAGATGAAAGGGATAAAAGAAGAGAGTCTGTGATGCCAGTGTGATAGCTATCAGTCATACAAGACTTCCAAAGTGTTTTATGGAAAAGACTAGTTTCACAGGAGATCCACCCAGTAAAAGGATTTGCCAATTGTCATGGGAAAATCAAAATGTTTTAGCTTAAAATACAAGCTAGCACTATTAATCTGAAATTGGAAGGATCTTGGGTGAAAAATATTTTTCAGCAGCAAATTAAAAAATAAATATTTTACAATATTTTCCTATTGCAGACAACTTTCTGTTTGCAATGTTTTTGTATGGGAATCTTCTGCTGCTGATGGCACAGGGCTGGCTAGTGCATTTCTGTCCCTAGGACATGGACATCAAAGCAGGTGAACAAAAGCGAGCCGTTATTTTCTTTCTTGTCCCCAGTCCAGCTGTGTGTGCTCAGGCTGCTGCCCAGGGCGCTGTGGTTTGGACCCGCCTGCGGGCCCACATCACCAACCCCACCGACCTTGGCTTAAAGGTTTCCTCAATAAGTTGGTGAGTCCCTGAAGAAAGATTCTTCCCCGTGCCTGGTAGGGACCCTGGGCAGTGCTCCTGCTCGACAGAGCTGTCCCCTGGGAAGCTGCTTCCCACACCCTGGCTGGTGCTTGCCCCATCCTCCCCCCATAGCCTGGATGGTGTTAGAGGTGTCGGATACATCACAAAGGGGCTTTAGTAGTTTGAAGACATTCAAGCTTGGTTCTAATGCCTTCTCTAATGAGCCTGACAACCAGTAGCTGTGTGAGTGGGTCTCCTCTCAGTTCCTCAGGGAGCACTTGGTAATACAGTGTAAGCCACAGAAAGATCTGGAATGTGAAGTATAGAAACAATGGGAAGAAAGAATTGTAAAACTAATGATGGGGTTTTGCTAGGCCTGGAAGTTCATGAGAGGGTCCCTGTGGCCTTTTACTACTTGATTCTATGTTCTATGACTTTAAAGTCTATTGGAACAAATTGAAATCAGCTCTGATCAGGGCTTGCAGGTACCACCCATTCATGGGGCAAATTAGAGTAAATATTCACTGAACTGATGCTTCTGGGCATTTTCCCCTGCTCAGTCATACCCAGAGTCTTTTCTCTGGTATCACTATGTGCTAGGGATAATCACAGATTCTCTCAGTTTCTAGAAACTGAGATATGAAATCCAAGCCATATACAAAGAACTTGTTCCTCAGCAGCTTTATCTACTGTCATGATCTGTTTAACTGGTGTTCCTTCTGGGTTAATCACAGCTGGTGGAGAACAGCAGAGGCACTAAACTGAGGCACTCGCTGCAGCAGTGCAGGGGCTGGGTACTGGTGGGATGGCAGTGGTCATGGCAATAAGCACAGCTCATTGGGAATTGGGAGGGTGTGTGGCAGCCAGGGAGATCTGTCAGATGAGGCAACTGGAGATTGCTCGGCCCAGGCTCTGTACTGCTCATGTCTTGGCACAGGACCTTTCCCACTCTTTTTTTTTTTTTTTTTTCCCTGAGGCAGGCAAAAGTTCAGTTGTTTTTTAATATTTTTAGGTCTGGAAGACTTGCGAGCACTTGTGTGCTGCTTCCCATCTATCCCACCCCTTGAAGTGACTTTCCCATAGTGGCACCTACTTCCCCACATCTTTGGTGGGACCAAATCTTCTCCAGCTTCTTCTCCCTCTTTCTTCTTTTCTGGTGATGCTGAACTAGTCATCCTGGGCATAAAGCCATTGAGAGAGGAGGTCACAATGTTCCTGTGTGGTGATTAATGGGAAGTGTTCTTGGAGCAAAGAAGTGAGCTGACTCTTTAAAATAACATTCATCAAAGGAAAGAGCTTGCTGGTTGCTAATTTTTGAGGGAGAGTCAGTATCCTCCCTCTGTGGGCTGATAATCCGGAATTGACTCACTGACTAAAATTGTCTAAACCATCATATTTCTAAAGTGTTGCATTTCAGAGCAGGACTTAAAGGGCCAGGAGCAGGGCTGGCTGACACCCTTAGGCATGTGTCACCATCCATCTTGGGGGAATATTACAGCCATAGAGGCAGTCTCAAAAAGCTCCAGCCATCAAAGCTGCCTCTCCAGTTGCTCCCAATAACCCCGTTTCTCCGTTTTCCCATAAAAGCCATGTGCTTTGGAAAGAGGCAGTGTGCTTGGGAAGCCAGCAATTGGAGAGGACACAGAAAAGAGATTCTCCCACCAGTGTGTTTGAGGCACTTGGTCAGGCTGGCTCTCACAGGGGGTGCCAGACACAGAACTGGAGTGATCCTCACAGCTATGTGTGTCTTGAAACCATGCAATTAAACCCTTGCCCAGCAAGTGGAAGGCTTCCTCCTTGGTGGGAAAAGCTCCTCCTGAGCTGGGGGGCTTTGGCCAGTGTACCTCCCTCCTTGAAGGACACTCTTGCCTCCAGCAGTCAGCCACATGGAAAGGCTGTTTGAAGCACGGGCCTTCCTGTGGAAGCTGTTCTACTTCACTGGTGAGTGGAAATTAAAAATCATCTAAAACAATAATTAGTTCTCTGCAGTTCAGTAGGGAACTGCTCAGCTCTCTTCACCATCGCCACTGAAGTAGGGGGAGATGCGTCAGCTGCAAGTGGGGCTGAGCAGGCACTCGGGACCCCACAAACATCCCACAGGAGGCACTGAGGGACACAGGAAACGCTGAGAAATGCAGACTTTCACAGGAATGTACATG
Organism: Ptilonorhynchus violaceus; assembly: GCA_013397565.1. NCBI lineage: Eukaryota > Metazoa > Chordata > Aves > Passeriformes > Ptilonorhynchidae > Ptilonorhynchus > Ptilonorhynchus violaceus. Next base: position 335,352 of record VZRJ01012901.1, read on the forward strand.
GTGCCACGTGTCTGGGACCTTGGCAAGGATCAAAACTTGCTTTTCTAAGCCCAGCTCCAGAGTTCCTCTCCTGCTTGTCCCAGCTTGGTGACTGGGCACTTATCCAGGGAGAGGGACATCTGGCAGGTTTGGCAGTGATAAGCGTCTGTGTTTGGTAAGATGGGAGCCTGGACTCCGCTGTGCATCCATCGTTCAGCCTTTGCTGTCCCCAGGCAGAGCCACCTGCAGGGGAGGCAGGTGGAGGAGCAGGGCTCCCAGGCAGAGCAAGGCTCTTCAGCCCATGCTGGCAGCCTGTCCCTGTGTCCCCACGACCACTGACAGCCTGGGTGCTGCTGGGTGCTGCTGCTCAAACGTGGGAAAATCATAAAGCAGTCAAAGAATGATCAAAAAAGCCTGTCTTTCTTGGAGTCTTACCCAGTTTTCAGCAAATTGCGAGACAAGATGTAAAGTGTTTTAAAATGACCCCAAACCTGCTATGAATGATATGTTTGGGTTTCTCATTAGCCTGGGAATGGAAGGCTGCTGCAGCCCCATTCTGCTACTATTGATGCTATTTTAACTTTCACCTCTTACGTGGAAAAAGCATTTCATGTCTTGAATACTTCCTCTTGCCCTGGTCATGCAGGAGTCCTGAATATTGGCAGCCTCATTAATTGTGCTTAGCCTTCAGCAATCAGTCAGGCAGCTGACATGGGCTGTTGGCAGAGGGGGTTTTGGTGATAAAGTCATACTTTGGGCTACAGATGAAATAATTCTTTTAATGGACACGTTTATTGGAAAATTCAACACATATCCAAAAGACCAGGAAAACTGCAGTAGAGAAATAGTCTCCTCCAAAATAAAAATCTCCAACCATCCAAGGTGCCTCTGGTGGCTCCTAATAATACCAATTTCCTGTTCTTCCATAAAACCAACATGCTTTTTTGGGGGGAGAGAAAGAGAAAAGGAAAATGCAGTGTCAGTCAGATAACTTTCCCTTCTCTCAAGTCTGAATAAATATCTGGGGCATTAGTATCAGGAAAGTGTGTCCCCTGAATGTGTGCTCTGTTTCATATCTCGGTTCTGTTTGGGGAGTGCAGGATCCTGTGCACAGCAAAATTCACCTTCTACACAAAGAACTTTTCGTAGTAATTGCACTTCACTGACTGAGCTTGTCCAGAACTTCAAAAATATCTTCCCTGACACCTCTCCATGCCGAGATGGACTGTTGGGCAATCCAGGCTTCTGCTAGCTGAGATAGGAGTTTCCAGTACATGTCGCATTTAAAGGGGGAGGGCTCTTTCGTGCCAGTGTCGAGTGCTGTTGGCACATTCGCCGCGGCTCGGCCCCGCAACAGCTGGGACTGGGTCACCCCTCTGCGGGTCAGACGTGTCACTGGGTAAAAATAAACCAGCTGAGAAAGCCCTGCCTTCAGGGAACAGCAAGACCCGTCCCCTGTCACAGCTGGGACGCTGTCAGGGGCAGTGCCAGCGTTTCCCCCGCGTGTGGCGTGCAGGGTTTGTGCCAGTGTGTTCCCAGGGACGTGGTGGAGGCCCCGCGATGCCCTGGAGCGTGCAGCAGTGCCCGTGGCACACAGCCGCGGCGTGCGCGGTGCCCGTGGCGGTGCCCGTGGTGTCTGTGGCAGGTGTCTGTTGGCACCCAGGCTGCCTAGCCTGCCCCAGCTGCCCCTGCAGTGGCAGCCGGCGTGAGGACAAAGCCCAGCGACCGGCCCCAGGTGAGGGTCAGAGGGTGTTCTCCCTGGACAGGGTCTTGGTGCCGTCTTCAGGCTGAGGGAACGGGGCGCTGAATGCGGGGGCTCTGGAGGAATGCCGCTGCAGGGCAGACGAGGCAGCGAGGGAGGGCAGGCAGAGGAGGGCAGGCAGGGTGGCTCCCCTTGTTGTTCCAGTGCCTGGGCAACCCCGGTGTTTACTGAACGGGTTACGTGGAATGAAACAGAAGAGCAGATGTGAGCAAAGTGCCGTGTACGACTCTGCTGGCCACCCAAAAAAGGATGCCTGGCACTGGTGTGCTGAGGAGAGGGATGGCTCAGAGATGGGGCCTTTGAGTTCTTACTCCCTCGTCAGTACCTCAGCCCTCAGCAAACCACTGCATTTCTCCTCTTTTTCCTTTCCGTAAATTGCGGTTAATGATAGCAATTTCTCTGCTACACTGGAGGGCTGAGTATGAATTAATATTTGCCAAATGATATGAGACATTAAAAACAATATTAATGTGGAATAGAATTTCTGCAGAGGAAATGCAATTTTTAAATTGTTGAGATCTCAGGAGTGAAATAGCTGGACATGATGAGTCTAGACTGAAGTACACGTATTAATGTCAGAAAGATTTGGGAGTTCATGTGATCTGGAATGCCTGTGGCTGGTGCGGTAAGAGCACAGGGTTTGGGGAGCAGATACTGGTTTTATGCAGAGCACAGAAAAGAGTTCTTCACTGGGAGGGGAGAGGGGACCCCAAGGGAACAACAGGGATCCAAGTAATGGTCTTTGTCTTCCTTTTTGCACCAGCGTGTCAGCATTACACATCAGGATTCTAAGATAAACATTCCCAGCAGCCAACAAGCATCTCCCTTCGAAAGCCTAGTCCAGCATTTATCCCCGTGCCAGCACTGGAGTGGGAAAGATAAATGAGGAATTCATATTGTGGGACTAGAATCTGTTCGTCAATAATTCCAAGTAGTTCCTGAATTAGGCTATTACTAATTATCTATTTTCACCATAATTGGGAGGACAAGGGGTTCTGGCAGGCGGCGTATGAGACATACAGGAGAAAATGATTAAAGCAGAGCCAAAAATATCACCATACTGGAGTCATGAGTCAGATCCTGACCTTTCAAATAGCACTGCAGAGAGCCTGAGCTCATTTGGATGGGATCCCAGGGATCCAGGTGAGAGTGACAGGACGGCTCAGCATGGCCAGCTTTGGATAGAGGGAAGAAACTGGGGATGTCCTAGAGCGGGGACAGACACCTAAAGGGCATGAGGAGCTTCAGTTGAATCTTTTTCTCCTTCTCTGGCTCTGGTCTTCCTGAAGAAAAGGGTCATCCCACCCTGTTGAGCTTCACTGTTGTACCTGTCAGCACTCCTGATCACTCCCTCCAAAGAATGTGCATCCTCTGGTTAATGTGATTATCAGCAGTAATTAATTCCAGCTTCCTCTAATGAATTACAGCTTCTTCTTGATCAAGGTTTTAAAAGCCCTTTAAGCAGCTTGTGTCAAGTCATGTTTGCTCAGGGAAGAGGAGTTAGCAATCACTCCTATGGAACTCACAATTCTTTGTGTGCTGCTGCGACTGCAAGAGACTGGATTTCAGAGACACAGTACCCGCCATGAGACTGGCCACAGAACTCCAAACCTGGCTCTGCAGGGAGAGATGCAGGCAGACCCTCGTCAGGGCTGGGGACACACCATGTCAGGGGCTTTATAACACTTAGCAGCTTGGCAGAGGCCAAGAGGAAGAGCTTTGTCCTGAGCAGAGATCCGAGGGATCCTCTGTCGTGCTCTGTCCGAGGACCCTCTTGGAGAAGCTGCTGCAGGGGGAGCGCCCAGCTCTGGCACCAGGAGGGCACCCAGCCCTGCCAAGGAGTGTCCTCCTGGGGCTCCCTCCCAAGGCAGCTCCCCTGACCTCCAGCTGGCACAGGGAGCAAGAGTGTCTGTGCCCCATGTCAGGGGCAAAGCTGTGGCCCCGCCGAGGCCTGAGCATCCCCCTGCCCTCCCACTCCCTGGGATGCGATGCCTGCCAAGCCACACAGACGGCTGCCAGCAGCAGAGGAATATTTGTCTGCCTACATTCCTTGTTAACAAAAATAAGTATTTTTTTAATGTTGTGGGCAGAGGAGTTGTCATGTCACATCCTGTTCTGTGTCTCCACAGCAGCTCCAAACTTCCCAAACACGCGGAGCAGAGCAGTGGCGGTCTGTCTGCAGTGCATGAACTCTCGGGCTGTCCTGGCCGTGTCACCCATGGGCCGCTTCCCAGCGTGGGCCAGCAGAACAGCGTGGGTGGCAAACCAGCTGGGGGCTGGCTCGGTGATGCTCTCTGCTTCGCTCCCCTGGGACCACGGCAGATGCTGCTGTGCACCTCAGCAGAGCCCACAGGGTCCCATCAGTGGCAGATGAAAAAATAATATTGGCCCTCAATATTTGGCTCCCAAGTCCAGAGTTACTCACTTTCCCTTGGATATGCGGCTGTCTGACCATGGGTGTTTCACAGGATCATGGGCACTATTTTCTCTCTCCTAAGAAAAAATTACTCAGCCAGATAAAACAAGCAAAAAATGCTGGTTGTGCTGATTCATAAAGAAACAATTTCCCTTCTATTTGAGCACTGTACAGCAGGAAATTGCAGAGTGATTTGCTGGAGGAGCAAGAAAATGAGGATAGTACAGATTGTACAGCATTTCCTGGGTGTCTGATAATTCCTTCACAGCCTTAAAATCTGTGAGCAGGTTTGTGCTGCATGATATAGTGTAGACTAGAGATTCGTCCTCATCTTCAGTTATCTCCAGCTTCAGGAGGAGCACAAATGAAGAAGCCTGGAGCTCAGTGGGTCTGATTTACACCACTGGAAAAAGACATCTGAGGTGCAGCGAATCCCCATGTGCTCCTGGCCACATTGGCTGCGCTGGAGTTTGTGCATGAGCTGTTGGGTATTTAATGAACCTGGGAAATTGCCCTTGGAGTGGCAGTTTTGGCACCCAAGCCCAGGAGGCTTGGGAAGGGCTGAGACTGCGTCCCAGCTCTGCGGGAGGAGGAGCCCAATGGGTCTGCAGCCAAGACTGATTCCCCTGGGCTGTGGGGAGCTGGGGGGCACAGTGGGGTCTGATTGTGTTTCTGGCCTCCTCCAGCTTGGTACCCACACTAGGCAGGGGCTCTGCTCCTCACAGGGATGTAGCTGAAGTTCCAGTTCCCAGATCTTGAAGCACTTGGGGGTTTCAGGAGAAGTTTAGGCTTCACTTTGCACCTAAAAGCCTAATTTGCTGCCATAGCAGTGTAATTGCCTATTCTTGTCTGCTTTTCAGAGCTGTGAAGTGATTTCTCCCTCCACTGAATCCTTCCGTACCTGTCTCTCCTCTGCTGCTGGTCAGGCTGTTCCACAGCTCTCACTTACCTGAATGTCACTGCAGTCCTGTGAGGGTTCAATGGCATCAGATTATCCTGCCCTTTTTGCCTCTCATTATCCCAATAAATGATCTGCAATACAGGAAAGATGCTTTTTTGTGATGCTTGTAAATGCCAGTTCAGAACTCCTGGAAGTTCAGAACCTCAGAGTTTGCCCCCCAGACCTTTTGCACTCTTGAACAGCATCTTGGTGAAGGTATCTATAATTTTGGTAACTGCAGTTACCTTCACTTTTAGTTTCTGAGATCATGGTCATCCTGGTCTGTGTGCAGTTTTCCATGCTAAGGGAGCAGTAAGCCAAGCATGTGCTCAGATATGGAAAAACAAACCCATGGAGGCTGGTGGGTGTTAAAGGTCACAAAGAGAATGAGGCTGAGCTGGGCAGAGGGACTGAAGGAGCAGCACAGCCATCCCCTGAGAGGCACCTCTTCCCTTCCTGTGTCCCTCTGCTCAGGAGGTTGGCACCAGGAGCTGTCCCCTCTGGCCATCCTTGCAAACTTCTGCATCTTTATAAATTTCTCAAGAAAAGTCTTTCCTGTCTTTCGTGGTTGGGGAAGAAACTGCCAGTCCCTCAGTGCAAAAGGGTGTAGGAATGGGGATGCTGTTTTTCTGGCATCTTAATGAAGTAAACCCTAGAGGCTATCTGGGGAGGTTCCTAGGAAATCTCTTTCCTAACCCAGGGATAAGCTGCTTGAGTATCCAGGAAGAGCTTTCTTGCAGCAACTCCAAAGGCACGTTCCCAGGCTGTGAAGAGCTGCCCCTTGTCTTCTGGTTCCTCGTATGCTGCTATTGCCAGAGATTAGTGTTGACTGCTGAGCTCTGGGGAAAGGGGAGTGCTTGGATGGTTTGGAGTTCCTCTAAAAGGAGTGTCACATATTTCAAAGTGTCTGATAAACAGGGGGCAAGGGCAGATAACAGCACCAAAGCCCACGTTGTGCTCTCCGGGTGTAACAGGCAGCTTTTGAGAGAGGGAGCAGATGGCTGAAGGCCATCATGTTACTGGAGAACACGAACCCGCTCGACTGGTGACCCCCAGCAGCCCCAGCAGGTGATGGACAGCAGAGAGGGAGGCACTAGGAGGACTATTACACTTCACATCTTTTCTGTTAATGCACTGACTTGTAGAAAGTAGGTATGTGCTAACATGGAGAAAATAGCATTGTTTAATCTAGATTTGAAGGTCTGAATATTCATTGTTTATCTCCAGACCACTCCAGAGTTTCAAGTATGAGAGCTGCAGGTTGATTCAAAGCTCTTATTAGAGAATCAGATATATTTGAATCAAAATGCCTATGTAAGAAATTTGGATATCATCCAGCAGAAAGTGTCTGTCATGCCCTGGCAGCTCATCTTCAGAAAGCAGCTGCATATTGATACAGTGCTCATTGAATAGGCATTATCCAGTCATGGAGAAGAAACAGAAGTCCCAATGGAGAAATAGGACTGGCTGTGTAAAAGCAGACTGTCATCAAACAGACACGTGAGCAGTCAGAATTCTTGTTGCTCAAGAGATCTTCACTCTGGCACACATTGATTGCTGCTGCTCTGGCCCTGAGCCTCGGTGAGGGCTCCAACGAGGCACCTGCCTGTGGCTACAATTGCAGGTGAGTCTGAAACAGCCCTGAGCTGAGAGAGGATGCTCTGAACCTCTGGTACTTGTCTGCTCTGCTGCAGGGCCCTGAGCTGCCCCTGCTCCTGGCAACAGCCACAGCTGGAGCACAGCTGAGGCTGCGGAGCAGAACCCCCCAGACCTGTGGCACGGTTTATGTTACAGGGTGCTACTATTTTGCTGTTCCTATTTCCCCGCACATATACACAACACAGTCTTCTTTTTTTTAAGCCTTTCTTCAAGCTGTCGACATGAATGAGCCCAATTACATACTGAGGAGGGAAGAGAGAAGATTGCTCACTGAGCAGCCTGGCAAAGAACCTCACTGCTGAAGGTCTTCATCCTCCTTGTCACAGCAACAAAGGCACTTGGGCCTTCCACTGCTCCGTTGCAGCCCTGACTGACTTGAGTTCAAAACACTGGCTGTTGATCAGGAGATGTGGGGGTACAGCTGCCTCCAAAGCCACACGGAGCTTTAACACATCAATGAGCTTTCGGCACAGGGGGAGCCTGTCATTTTATTATCACCTCAGCTGCAAGCAAAGCAGAATCATATCTCATCTTTGTTCACAGCTGCCACACAACTGCAACAGTCAATTCTGTACCTTCCCTCTTCCGAGGGGATTCAGGATTGTCTCCAGAATCAGAATGGGAAGACTGAGACTGCAAAAATAAGGAGCCAGCCCAAGACCTGTGGTGTACCTCTGCTCTCAAATGAGGTCTTCCATGCTGGCAACAGGCTATTTTCTTCACAGGAGCATTTTAGGGTTCAGGTCGAAATTAGTTTAGGCTGGTCTAAGCCAGCCGTCCCTCTATCCCAGCAAGCCACATCAGGGTCACTGACCTGCACTCACTTGTTTCACTTAGATTATACCCCTGTTGATTAGCACAAATGAGCTGAATAGAAAATGGCTCTCTGAGCCCAGTACTTGGCATTGAATTCTCTATACAAAAAGGAAATGCCTGTCTCTTCAGTTTCTTTTCAGTTTTTTGTTCACAAATTCTTGAGTGAACAAAGAGAGGCTCCCGGTGCTCCTTCTTTGCAGCCATTCATGTGCCTCTGGGAAAGGTTTAGCTTCTGTGCTTGCCAGGCTAATCAAGGAAACAGAAAACACAGAACATTAGTGCATTTAAATCCCAGGCACTCTAAAGTCTCACAGAAACAGAAAAAATGTTTGGCGGATACATCCACCTGATGCCCATGGCCTCGAGGGCCTCGGCTGGGAAAGAGTAGCAGGAGGGCTGCCTTTGATGTGAAGTTTCCTGACTATCAGCTAGGGCAGGAAAAAACTGGAAGAAAGAAAGGATAGGACCTGAGTTCCAGGTTGGATAAGCCCCAAATACAGAAATTAATCCATCACCCGGGGTAATTAAGCATTACCGACAGGAGGAATGGGTTTCCAGGGAGGATCCGGGCAGGCTTGCTGGAGGTCCCTGCGCCGAGGGGGATGGCATTGAGCCGACCAAAGGCTTTGAAATCCTGCTCTGTGTTTCCTCTTGGGAAAAGCCTTCAGCAGCAGCAGCAGCAGCAGCAGCATTTCCCTCCGTCTCTGCATTTTTGCCCAGCAGGAGCCCCCTGCCATGCATGGGTCTCTCTGTGCTACTGAAGGATCTGCAGCCTCACAGTCAGGGTCTCAGGGTTTGGGGGATGTGCTGGACACTGTGTGGATGCTGGGGAGGGCAGGCAGGAAGAGTGGGCAGCCCCTGACAGCATCCTGTCCCCATCCCTGCTCTTTCCAGCCCTGGCCCAGTGATCCTTGCCCCAGCAGCAGGCCAGAGGAGTTTGTGCCGCCTCTTGTTGCTGAACATCTCAAAAGCAAGAAGAGGTTTCATAAATTTTCCCTGCACACCTGAAAAGGGAGGAACCCAAAAGATTGGTGTTTAGATCAGTCCCTGGAGCAAGAAAGCTGAGCAAAAGCAAGAAATCGGCATTCCTGAAATGCCTCCTGGTACTTGAGGTACCTTAGCTTTGGACTGGAGGAACAGCCCTTCCTCTGTTCTGACAGGTTCTGAGCCCTGAGCAGAGCTTCCTGCATCCAGGAGAAAAACCAGGAACTTCAAAATATAGCCAAGCTTCATGTTGGCACGGAGAATATTTCCCACCATGGCTGGGGAAGGGCCCAGCCCCTGCAGAACCCCACAACCCAAAGGGCAGTAGCTGGGCTGCAGCGAGTGGCTCCTGCCCAGCACCAGCTAGGGGACTGAGGTGTGACCTCGCTGCCGGTGTGACAGCCTGCGGGGCTTTATTAGCTGAGCTCACTAACAGTAGGTTGGTTGCTTTTGTGTTTGTTTGTTTATTTGGTTTTTTTTTTTTTTGTGAGAACTTAATCTTCTGGTTTAATAAAATGGCATGTTTTTCTTTTGAGCTGGGCTGGCTCCCTGCAGATGCCCCCTGTCACTGCTCGCCTCATCTCCCTGCTGGAGGAGAGGCCAAGGGCCAGGTGATGCTGGTAGTTGGAGACCAGGGAACTGACAAGAGGAAGACACACACCTTCAGGTATGTCCTTTCTGGTTTTGCTATTCCTGAACTTGTTCCCCAACCACAGTTCCAGAGGATTTAAGTACAAACTTTTTGATATAAATAGTATATTAATATTGTGAAGAGGAAAAACCTGCCCTGACTTTACCCAGCAGTGAAATGCACATTGATGGGCCTTGACTTCACCCTGTGGGCCTGTTTCCATTTAAGATGTTCACAATTCAGCAGATAAATCAGCCAAAGCTGGCACAGGTAATGTGTTGTGCCGGATAATTGCGGCTGGTAGCAGAGGATGCTGGCTGGCAGTGTTCTGCAGCCGTACGCTGGCGGGGTGGCTTGTGTGTTGATTTCTTGCCTGGATTGTTTAGAATTCTGCACCAGTAGGTAAAGAAATGGAAAATTACTGCCTTGTCCACAGCTGTTACAGAAATCCAAGTCTCCAAGGGGCCGTGGAAATCTTTGTGCTGCTTGCTTCTAGGGCCAGACATTACTCCTCAGTGCTCTTGTTTAGCTCCTCACACTGAGGGTTTGAGGCTCCAATTTTCTCCAGCGCTAGATTTTGGTGAGTCACCCCAGCACTGCCTGGCTGCTCCAGGAGCAGAGGGGCAGCATGGGGCTGTACAGGGACATGCCTGAGCACCCTGTGTTCCCAGCCTGTGGCAGATCCCAGCACTCTCCAGTTTTGCACAGCAGTGGAAAATGCCCCTTTCATTCTAAACCAATCCAGCCATTCCTCTTTGTTGCAGTTCCCTGAAGTTTTCTCATGGCTGTCCCTGTGTCCCACACAGGCAGAGCGGCAGCCAGTCACTCCCTGCCAGGTCTGTCTGTCCCCAGGGCTGCTTCGTGCCCACCGTCCCACCCAGCTCAGTCTCTTGCAGGGGAAACCACTGGAAATCCTCCTAGGGATCCAAAGCAGTTGTATGTAGAGGTCCTCCTTATCCATGGTGCCTCCTTCCAGCAAGGAGGTAATTTCTCTAACATAAATGTGTCTGGACTTTTGCTCCAGTAAATCACATTTCTTCAGTGTGTATAAATCCTTTTTTTCAGGCTGCTTGGAAAAGAATTTGGATGTAAAATACGCAGGATTGGCCCTGTAGCCCCTTTCAGAAAGGATGCCATACTGGCCATTTTCTGTTCCCTTGGTGTGAGGTAGTTTAACTCATAATTTAAAAGCATGATAATCGGTACTTTTGTGTTTGAGCTCTTTAGACCTCCTGGAAAAGTGCCATTTGGAGTATACTCTTCAGATTTTGTTATTGTAATTTCATAACCTCTTCTGACTGAATGAGTTGAAAATTAAGTTTTAAATGCTTCAGCACAAGTGACTGTCAGAACGGCCCCTCCATTCCTGGTCGTTTGTGCTCCTGCTTCCACGTGTTTGCAAACCCAGAGTGCTGGACTTCTGGGACCCTGCTGGGACCCCCTGCAGCACCTGCTGCAGCTCAGCTTTGCTGAGGCTCCTGACCCCGGTGCCCCTCGTGAGCAGCCGCTGGCGCCTGTGGTCGTTGTGCTGACCAGGAATCTGGCAGACCCCTGGCACCCTCTGGCCGAGCTGCTGCCCAGCCCTGGCTGCCCTGGGCTGTGTGCCAGAGCTGCACCCCTGGCTGGGGCACCCATGGCCAGGGGTCACTGCCAGGGGTGACACAGGAAGGTACCTGTCACCGATGCTGGTGGTGGCTGAACCATTCCTCCCAAACCCAGAAACTGGGCAAACACATAGATCCTGAGAGATCCTTCCCAGGATCCATGCAGGATCCTTCCAGCTGAGTGAGTGAGCTTTCACCAGAGCTCCACAGCTCAGAGGCTTTCCAATCTGCCACATCCCAGAACAGCTACACAGAGACATTTGCCACACAGTGAGGTCCCTGAATCAGGGCCCTGGTGGATGACTTGGCCCCAGCTAGAACCTGGCAGGGGCCAAGTTGCCATCAGCCTCTGCACAACTGTCCCTTGCTGGCTCAGGCAACTTCAGCCTTTGTCATATCTCTTCCTTTTGTCAGAGCTGCACAAAAGGACAGAGTTTTGAAGTAAATATATATTGTACCACTACTTTTCAAGTCTTATCTTCATTCCTCCCTTCCTTTGGTGTGTGAGTCATCCCAGCAAACCTGTCATGCATTAAATTAATTGGGTCTTGGAAGGGAACAGAGATAATGAACCATTCCAGGATGGTATTTCTTAAAAGCCAGGGAATGTACAGCACATGGTAGGATGCTGCCTGAGTTTTCCTCACCTTGTCAAATGCACCCGCATCTCAGGCTTTGCCTCCTGAGCTCGTGATGGGGTCTGTGCAGTGTCTGTTGGCTTGCTGGCCTCTGCTTCAGACGCCTCCGAAGGGAAGATCCTCTGACAAAGTCCTGCTTGTGGAGCTCCATCTCTCTGGCTTCAAACCAGTGATGTGCTCAGAGAAGGGCTGAGTTTGGACACCATGAGAGGGGTACGAGTTTTGAAGTGTTCATCAAAGGCGAGAGGGCTCCCTGTGAGCTCAGTGCAGTGGGAGTGGGAGTGTGGGTTGTGCGTGGTCCCACCTGGACATGGGGGTGTCCCTGCTCACTGTTCCTGTACCTGTGCAGGCAGACTCAAAGAAGCTCTGGCTGGTGCCCCTGCAGAGTGAGCTGTAGGCAGGGATGAGGGAATTAATGTTCCCAATAACACCCCCCATGCATATCACACATAGAACGTGACTTACCCCTTCTACTCTTTGCCAAGTCCCTTTCATTAGCAAAGAGTTTTCTGTTAAGGAAGACAGGATTTTTTTGGTTTTGTTTGTTTGTTTGTTTTTCTGTCTTGTCTCCCACACAGAAGTGGAGAAGAACCAAAGAAGAACCTACTAAGAAGAAAACACACCATAAGGAATGTTCGAAGCTCGGAGGCTTCTGGAGCTGAGAGTTCACCGCAGTAAAGGACAATGCACATGGATGGGTTGAATTCCCACACGGATGGGTTCTCCGACCAGAAGGGCAGACAGTAATGGCCCAAGCCATGGCCAGGCTGAAGCACTCAGAGCTTGTAGGACAGCACAGGTAGGAGCTGGCTCTTACTGTTACCTGCTGGGGTTTCACATCCCATTGAAAATCAGGGGCCAGCAATCAGAGAGGAACTGGGTGTGCTGTCAGTCGTTCTGTATGATTTTTTCCAAGGAGTGAAAAAAAAGAAGAAAAAAAAGAGCTCTGAAGATCCAGCCCCAGTGGGTCACTAGACAAGGCCCATCATTGTCGGGAGGGGGTACAGTTACAATGGTAGATTAGTTCTTTCTGTTCTGTCACCCAAACCTTACAGATGAAGCTCGAGGACTATCAAATCCATTATAAAGCTTTTCTTTTCCAATCACCCTGAAGTTCCATTGTTAGTAGATATTATGTACTTGCGTTTGTATTTTGAATAATAAAGTCTAAATTGTAATGGTTCACAGCCCATTTTGTACAGTTGCCACTCCATCCGCTCGCCTGTGCTGAATCTCAGAGCCAGTTAGAGCACATGTTAATGGCAGGCTCTGGCCTGACATAATGCACGTGAAAGCACTGTTCCCATGCCGATGGCAGTTAATGCCAGATTGTACTCTGACCCGGGGAAATTTGGCTCTGGTTATCATGGAAAATTACTCGCACTTCCCAGTTCCTGCCCCCTGAATTTTAATTTGGCTTAAGTTGGAAGACGAATTTAAAATTTGGTTGTAGTTTCTGTTTTAGATGTGCGATGTCCATTGTTTAGAAATCTGGTGTGTCCGTGCCGGCTGAGGGGAGCCCGGAAGCCTCCGTGCGGCTGCCCAGCGCTCGGGCCGGAGGGAGGTTCCAGCAGCGCTCCGTGGGGGGAAGCGCCTGCTGCTGAAGCTCTCACCCTGCTGCCACCTCAGGCAAACCTGAGCTGGGTTATAACCCATGTCTGGGGATGAGGACAGTGAGTGACCCATACACAGCCTGGCCGTGCACGTTGGACTTGGTAATAAATATTTCAGAGGCTCAGCTATACTTTCTGTGCCCTGGAATCTAAGACAGACACCAACGTCTGAGAGTAAAAGTAGGAGTTCTGCAGCCCCTCAGTTCCAAAACCTCTGGTGCCTGTGTATCTGCACTGTTATTAATTCTTCTGTCCAGAGAGAAACCAGCCCTCCAGGAAACAAAAAGACCTTCTGACATTTAAGAGTAAGACACAGGAAGGAAAGATACTGAATACCTTTAATACCTCCAGCCTACAAAATCTCTGCAGAGACAGGCAGGAAATTGGAATTTTGGAATTTTGCCCAAGAAGAATAGGCAGAAAACTCTAACAATTTTATTGCACAATGCAGCCATTCCTGCTCCTGGGGTGTTCCCTGACAGATAAAAACTAGGCAAGCATCAATCAGAGACTTATCTAACGACATGGAACACATGGGACCAGCAGCTCCTTGAGGTGTCTGAGGGCAGGAGAGGCTGGTCAGGATTATCGCTGTATAAGGGATCAAGTCTTAAGTCCTTAACCAGTAAGTGCCTGAGTGTTTCAGGAGGCTCTAGGACATACCTGTAGTTAGATAACTTGCACCTGGAGAAAGCTAACACACCTAGGATTTTACTGGAAATATGATTAGACTAAACTCATAGCTCTCCTCTTCTGAGCTTGTGGCTCTAAAGCCAGTGATGATGTATGCTGGGCAGGAACAGCATGGGAGGATAATGAAATGGCTCTTTGGATGCATGAGAATCTGACAGCCACGGTGAGAATGGCTTCAGTGGGAATAAAAGACAGCAGAAGCCTCCCAGATCATTTTGCTATAGTGGTAACAAACATGCAGTGTGTTTTTTCTGTAGCCCTAGGGCAAGAAACTCCACAGAGCAACTGCAAGGCTCGTTCTGCTTTCGCTGAAAGCAACCAGAGTTCTGTCACAGTCATGAACCAGAGCATCTCTTAGACCTGGGAATCCATGAATACAAAATTCTGAGAAAAGAGCCGGTTCCTTGGAAACACACACCAAATATACACCTTTCCTCCCACCTGCAGAAGGAATTCCTGTCTCCATCTGGGACTCTTTTTCTACTGTTTGCCAGGAAGATCTCCACTAGTCCCTCCAAGAGCCTATGGCTGACACAGTGCGAACTGGGATGCCCAGTTTGCTCCATGGCAAACAAAACCCAAACTAGGAAAAACCTAACCTTTAACATGTCATCACAGTTTATTTGCCCTGATAGAGGTTACAAATGCAAGGGACTAGGACAGCCATCAGGACACCCATGAATGACATTTTAAAATGCATTATTAATTGGAATTAGGAATAATTAGATCATTTGGAAAATAGAAGTGTTGTTTTTATCAGAATAAACAGGATGACTGGAGCTGCTTGTTGAACTGGACTGGGCTGTTAAACCCTGGACTTGCAATCAAAGTTAATTCTTGGCTCCATATGTCAGCATGGGACCTTTTTACTCAGGAGGAGAATTTGGAGTCTGGCAAGAGGCATGTTCTCCATGTCCCTTGTCCCATGTCCCTCTCATGTGTTCCCCATCCTGTAGCTGCTCCCCTACCTTAGTCCTCACGTGGCATGGCCACAGCAGTGCCAGGAAAGACATGGACAGTGGAAGCAGAGCCACCCACAGGGGAAGGAGATCATGGAAGTGACTGGAAATGGACAGAAAACCCCTTTTTTTTAAAGTAAGGAATAAGTGACACGTGCGGGATGCAAAATAAGAAGGATGGTAACATCTAGTTTAGAAATGTGTTGTCTAAGGTTTTTGAAACCTAAACTGTCTTCGTCTGCGCCAACATCTGTCAAGAGGGATCTAGCCGTGGGATAAACACTTATGAAAAAACAAGTGCTGGTACTCCACCGGGAGCCTCTCCGCAAAGATTCGGGCCGGGAGAGGTTTGTGAAGATGGTTTTCGTCTTTTCCCGTTAAGGCGCTGCCGGGGTCTCTGCAATCACGGATGCTCCGTGCCCCGAT
>VZRJ01012901.1:351440-380958 GCA_013397565.1 Ptilonorhynchus violaceus
TGGGTGTGTTGTGGGGGGGAGGTGCAGCGCGGGGTGTGCAGCACGGGGAGCTGGAGGAGCCGCTGCTGCTCCTTGGGACCAGGCGCTAACAGGGATAACAACGGCTGGGCAGTGGGAGGTAAGTGAGGGGGGGAGGGTAGGAGTTAAGGAAGGGGATAAGGGTGGGGAGTTTTGTTTCTCCTTGTGGTTGGGGTGTGCGGGAAACCAGTGTGTAATCATGCTGTAATGTATGCACTGTCACGTACAGACCTATCCGGTCCAGGGAGTGATGTGTTGGTTGCCAATTCTGATTGGCAACAATCAGAATACAGATTGTTGCTGGAAAGATGTCTTTGGATCTGTTTAGAGTGGAAGGTGAACGTTTCTGCATTGGGAAGAAATTCCCCTGGCAGCAGCACAGGGTGGTCAGGCAGCCTGCTTGAGCCAGGAAGAGCTGGAAGAAGCTGAACCAAGATAGGCTCTTCTTCTCCAGTCCTTCAGGTTGTATCAACTTATAAAATCTGAAAGGGAGACCCTCTTATTGTGAGAAACTGCAGTATTTCAGCTCGTCTGGATAATCTGAGGAGTAGAGGATGAATGCACTGAACAGTGCAGCCTTCCAGGGAACTTGGAGGAAATGGACTGAGGTAAGAACAAAGGTGAAAAATACTGACATGGAATTAAAACAACTTCTAACCCCACCTGAGATTTTCCTGTGTTTGCTACATGTCATGACTAGTTCTCTCCCGCTTGCCCGTGGAGCTCTTGATCTTCTTGAAATACGAGAGAGTGTGTGGTCCCAAACCAGCCCCTTTCTGACACACCGTTGGAACTGCACCCCAGCAGGGAAGACTGGGTTGACCTACCATGCCTCGCTCACTGCTTCAGCCATACAGGTCACAGGTGATGGGGTTTCCCGAGGAGTTGGACCATTACCCTTCCCTGGCCAAACTCATGTCCATCTACCAAACAACCAACAGGACCATCTTCAACTGGACAGACAGCCGCATTGTTGAGTGGGAGAAGTTTGCTGAGCTGGCTAAATATGAGCCGGAATCCCAGAAACCAACAGTGAAAACTCTCCTAATTGTGGCGTACTCGGTCGTTATCATCATGTCTCTCTTTGGGAACATGCTGGTGTGCCATGTGGTGCTGAAGAACAAGAGGATGCACTCAGCTACCAGCCTCTTCATCGTCAGCCTGGCCGTATCGGACATCATGATCACGCTGCTCAACACACCTTTCACCTTGGTAAGTAGCTGGTTGTGCTGTCCCTTCAGCCAGGACAGGAGTCTGCCACCCACCAGAACTCTGCCTGGTGGTCATAGTCTTTCCGAGCACTCTCTCCTAGGGCTGAGGTGAGAACCAAACACCACCAAGTCTAATTGACAACTCTGCCAGGCAAGTAAAACACTTTTCAGCAACATGTGGGCTCTCTGTTGCTCTCTTAAGACTTCGTAACACTTAGAAACACTAAAGTCTGTCTACATGTGCCACCAAACCTGAGGACAAGCTTTTTTGGGAATGAGAACGAGTTCCTGGGTGAACATGTGTTTTTAATGTTCATGCAGGAGAGCACTAGAGAGTCCCTTAGTGGGTCAGAACAGCCTGAGTGCCACTCATACAGGGTGACTGGAAGAAAGTAGTCAAGGTTTTCAGAGATGCCAGTTGGATAAAGGCTTCAACGAAAGCTCTCCAGACCTGACAGTGGCGTTAATGTCAAACCTGTGTCCACTTCTTCCAAATATAGCTGTTAGTATAATAAAAAGTTATTACCATTGTTCACAAGCAATGTCTGTAGAACAGGCCGGCAGGGCTGTGGCAGCACCACTCTATAATCTGTGGGGGTTGACCTTATAAACTCTTCTGTAAAGGTGTTTTAGAGACCAGGGTAGCTGATGTTTCTTTGAGTTTCAGGTGAAGCTGCCCAACCAGCCAGAACCCCTGAGCCAGCTCAGGTTCCAGCCACGGGATTTCCCCATGGATTTGTTTTCAGCAGGTTTTCTGGCTGATGAGCTGTTGTTTCCCCTTAGGTCCGGTTTGTGAACAGCACGTGGATCTTTGGGAAGGCCATGTGCCACATCAGCCGCTTTGTGCAGTACTGCTCCCCGCACGTCTCCACACTGACCCTGGCGGTCATCGCTCTCGACAGCCACCAGGTGACACGCTGCCTGCGCCCTCTTCCCTGCCAGGGCTCTGTCCAAGCCCCCCTCGTTCTCAGGCGAGTCGTGGGTCCAAGGTGGCTGAATCTGGGGATTCGACCCATATCCAGTGAGAAGGCTCTAGAGCTTCCCCTCATGTGCCAGGGCCAGGAAGGCTCGGTGGACTTTTCTAGGCTCCCAGGTACAGGGTGGGAGGGAAGGAACAAAATGTGGCATCACAGGTTTCACAGGACTTTCAGATTTGCAGCGGAAAAGGGTGAGAATACAGTTTGAAGAGAGCCAAGTCCAGCCTAGCCCCGAGTATGGCAATTGATTCCAGAGGCTTTGTCTTATGTGGGGGGCCTGGAGAGACAGCAGACCCACCACTGAGCACCAGGCGCTACTTCAGATGTGCAGAAACTTCTCCAAGGTGTTTAGTTTACCACCCAAAGCCTGTAGAACACCAGTGTGAGGCTTCCTGACCTCAAATTGTGACTTAGTTACCTATTTATTCTTTTACTTTTCTCTCCCTGTTGGGCATTTGCTGTGTCTTCCAGCTGCAGGGCAGTTGGAGTTAAATTCTGAGACCCATGGTGAAGCTATAGGACTGATAGTGCTCTCCTGCATGAACTGGACCAATAGAAAGGGAAGTGGCAGAGTGGGGAATTCTCTGCTGGAAATACTGGGAGGAGACTTGAGTTGTGAGGTTTGTACCCACTGTCTGCCCGTGGCCATGACAAATGCTGGCAGTGTGTCCAGTGCAGGGTAGCAAGGGCAGCTCAGGCTGTGCACTTGTCCCTAGCAATCAGTCCCCCTTCCTGTGCTATTGTCAAACAGTGAGGTCCAGACTATCGGATTTTATCAGCTTAAAGATCTAACAAAGACAATTTCATGAAAGGTGAGTTGCTGCCTCAGCAGAGGGGAGAAAAGCTCAGTTTCACAGAACCAGCTAGAACAAGAGGCATTTCTTGTATAGTTCATACAGAATAAATGAACATACCTGAGTGAAGACACTTGTGTGGATATCTTCTTTTTTTCTGACCTAATGTAACCCTCAGTTTAAGGAAAATGGTTCTCACAGAACAAGAGGGAGGATAAAGTTTGAAAGCTCTTCTGAGCAGACTGAGAAGCTCATTGTTTCCCATTTTCCAGGTCACTCTAATGGACAGGACATTTTCCTAATCATGACTGTCATTTTCATATCATTGGCTGTGTTAGGTTATGGGTTATGTCACAAACTGCTCACCCCTCATGTGGGCTGTGAGGGACTTTGCTTCCCGTGGGAGAAAAGTCACGGCAGAGTCTCTACTGCAGGTCATCCTGAACCCGCTGAAGCAGAGGATGTCCCTGACAAAGGGAGCGCTGAGCATCTCTGTTATCTGGCTGATGGCAACCTGTTTCTCCCTGCCCCATGCCATCTATCAAAAGCTTTTCCAGTGTAACTACAGGTGAGTGATCTCCCCTTCCCAGTGAGCATGTGGAGCTCTGGCAGCCCTAGTGCAGTGCCGCTGGCTCGGCAGGGAGAGTGCTGGAGGGTCCCAGGCAAGGGGAAGGGTGATGTGGGCTCAGAGGGAGTTGGTGCATGGGTGAGATCCCACTTCCCAAGCAGAGGCCGGGGCTGTGGGAGAGCTGCCTGTGCTGCCGTGGGGCGCGCACAGCGCCAGGTCCTGGGTTTGCTGCCGCCACCTCTCGCATGCACGGACGAGGGTCTGGGTGCTGCTGGCAGCCACCTGCTGGGGCAGCCCCGCACACGGCCCGGCTGGGGCACAGCGGGTTGGTGACACACGCCTCCTCCGGTGCCATGGCCTTGCCAGGAGAGGCTCTGTTCCGAGAAGGTCATTTTCTCTTGAGGGACTTTCCTCTCCCCTCCTTATGCCCACTCAGGTCCTCAGTCCCAACAAGGCCAAGCCCAGCCAACTTGCTCAGGCAGAAAGGAGAGAGAGAGTCAAACAGTAGTCTGAAAAAGAAAGAAAATAAACCTCATGCTGGGAACACCTGGTGCTGACATCAGCAAGCCTCTGCAGGGAGCAGGAGGAGGGGACCACCCTGGTTTGTCAGCAGGGCCACCGATCCCTCTTCCTCCGGATTTCACACACTGAGTCACACGTTGTGATGTCCCTGTATTTCATCCATCCGGATTTATGAAGCAGGACCAGCCTTCCCCGAAGCTTGAGGTTCCTCTGCACGGTATTACGCTAACAGAGAAAATCAGAGAAGCCCCCACCCCCTCCTCCATGGAGCGGGGCTGTAGGGGACCAGTGTGGGGCTGTGGGAGGAGCAGTGAGGGGCAGGTGAGGGACCAGTACCGGAGCTGTCCTGGTGTGCCGTGGTGCCTTCCCACAGGGAAGGGTACTCTTTGCTTGGCTGAACACAATGGCAGCAGATGAAGTGGAATTTCAGACTCACATGAGGACTGCTGAAATATCAGAAAAAAAAAGAAGGTTCTGATGTAGAGAGAAGGAAAGAAAAAGGAAAAAAATTAAATGCAGCAGCTTATCTACCCACTAAAGGCCCAGCGATGGCACTTGTCTCTGCTGTCACCCTCCGCCAGCGAGAGATACAGAACCCAAACTTTGGGGTTGCTTTGCCCTGCAGTCTGTTCCCCTGTGGTACCTAACCTGTTCTGTCTCTCCTGTTCCCACCAGCCTGTGGCATTACTGTGACCCCTCCTGTCTAGAAAACAGTCTGTAACAGTACCCAAGTGGGATTTTTGTGGTGGGTGTCACGCTGCTGGTGCTGCCCTTCGCAGGAATGCCAGCCTCGAGGCCAAGGGGATAATCTTACCATGACCTGTATTTTCAGGCTGAGATCAGCATCCCAGGGAGTGGGGCAAGGAGACACTGACAGGCAGCAGGAGTGAGATTTCTATTGTAGACATTGACCTTCTGTATAAAGGAGAAATAGAATTTCCTACAGCCCAGCCAGGTCCCTCCTGTTGGCGCGGAGGGAGAGCATGAGTGCCTGCATAGGCTGTCACTGCTTTTGGTGTCCAAGGGGCTGCAGCAGCTGGAAGTGTGATGGGGGCTTTGCAGCCCTCCCCTGCCTGTGCTTGTGCCTGATGTGACTGTGATACCCAGGGGATATCATACCTCCAACCGCCCAGACTGTAAACACAGGGCAGGGTTGCTCTGTGCTTGTGTTGCTCCACAGCTGTGCTCGGGGATTAGGGAACAAATTGCTCATGAATGAACGAACACTACGATCTGTTTCGGGGCACCTGTCTCTGCTCATCCTTTGGCATGGCCAGAGGAAACTGAGCCCTGTGTTGGCACAAGGCAGCTCAGCGATATAAGGACTTCCAGGACATGCTATTCCTGTCCCTGCTTTCCATTGAAAAAAAAAATGCCAGTTGTAATATTGCTCATAATAGCTCCTGCAGGGCCAGGGCTCCTGAGATTCCTACCAGGGAGTGGTTGGAGTTCTGGGGTGGGAAACAGGGGCTCCACCAACATCCATTTCTCTGGCTGCACTACACAGCAGCACATCTGAGTCCCTGACCGTAGCAGAATTCAAGAAAACAGTGTCTTGTCAGGTCCCCTTTGGCAGGTTCCCTGTGCCAGTGGTGAGCCAGATCCTGGGGAGGAAAAGGTCAAGACTGCAGTTTAGAAAGGATGATTTTCCCTTCTGCGCCAGATCCCCTCTCGAGTGGCATCTCCAGGTCGTCTGCACTCAGTGGACCCATTGTCACTCCTCTGACCTCATCTCCTGCTCCAGCCGCCCTTTCTCAACAATCTCCTATTTGTGGCACAAAAGGCAGCTCCAGCCATTGAAAACAGGATATTAAAGATATTAATCAATACTGCAATGAATAATGCATCTTGGTGGGGACTAAAATCTGAGCTGAATGGAGGAGAATAGAGGACAAGGGCTGAAGAGAGAAGGGTAAAATGAAATAAAAGAAAGAAAAAGAAAAGGGGAAAAAAAGGAGAAAACATCCACTGGAAATAAATGTGTGAGTGCTCCTTTCTCCTAATGTTCCATCACTTCCAGTCACCAGCTGTGGGGTGTGGAGGGGACACATGTGCTGCGGAGGATGCTGGGACTGAGAGCCACTGCTGGCCAGGCAGTGAGAACATGCCCAGATCCCGTGGCTGGATGGGACAGGACAGGTTAGGTAAGGGGTTGTTAAAATGAGCTGTTGTGTATGGTTATGCTTGGTTCTTCAGTTAGTTAATTACCAGTGGTTCAACTGCCGCCAAGTACCCAATCATCACCCCTGGTCTAAGAGGTAGCAGGAAGGTTATAGCAGCTGATGGCAAGGGAATGGTGGGTAGGGAAGGGAGGTGGGTTGGTCATGGCTGTGAGGCTTTCTCACAGCCCCCAGCCTCCAGAACCCCCTTCACTCCCCTCCGCAACAGCTTTGGCTTACAGCTGCTGCAGTGGCTGTGGCTGAGGGATCCTGTGCTGGGGGGCATGGCAGGGCGAGGGGTCCTGGCTGCTGAGGGGCACAGCAACGTGGGTGCTCCCATGGAGGGCAGGGGCTGCAGGTCCAGCCTGAGAGAGACATGTCAGAGCTGTGGCTCTGTGTCCTCCCTCTGTCCCCGCTACACCTCTGAGCAGGTGGCCATGGGCAGTGTGAGACCCTTGCTGTGCTTTGCCGAGCTGGCAGCTCCCATTTGACAGCAGTGGCCACATGCCATCTCTGTGTTTCTTGGTTTTCAAGGGAAGCCGCTGTCCGGAGTCTGTGCCTCCCTGATTTCCCTGAGCCCGCAGAGTTGGTCTGGAGGTATCTGGACCTGTCTACCTTTCTCCTTCTTTACTTCCTGCCTCTGCTGATCATCACCATCACCTACCTGCACCTGGCCAAGAAGCTGTGGCTCCACAATGCCATCGGGGACACCACCACGCAGCAGTACATCAGCCACCACAGGAACAAGAAGAGCATCAAGATGCTGATGCTGGTGGTGGTGGTCTTTGCGGTCTGCTGGTTCCCCCTGAACTGCTACGTGGTGCTCGTCTCCAGTCTGGGCATCAAGACAAAGAACTGGCTCTATTTTGCCCTGCACTGGTTTGCCATGAGCAGCACCTGCTACAACCCCTTCATCTACTGCTGGCTGGACGAGAGCTTCCGCGCGGGGCTCAGGTCCCTGCTGTGCCTGTGCCAGGAGGTGCCACAGGCGCAGGACCGGGCACTGCCGCCCAGGGCCGCGTCCTGCCGCAAGGCGTGGCTGGAGCAGGCCAGCTGCAGGAAGGGACCTGTGCTCCCCTGGGAACCTCCCAACAGCCAACATGGACCTGTGAGCCACAGGGCTGAGGGGAGGTACCTGGTGGCAGGAGGCATCAAAGGGCATCTCCCAATCTCTCCTCAGGAGCTAGTGTGGCTGCTCTGGTGTTTCACTGCTGACTTTTGGCTGGTCTCACTCTAGACCCACCTGTGCTTGGCCTGGTGGGTGCGCAGCCTCTCCAGCACTCTACCGGTAAAGCCCATGCTGCAGCTGGCCCAGGGAACTGGAATATGTACAGGGGACATGGAGCTTCTCAGACACAGGGACCTGCTTTCAGGTTTTCCCATTATTTGCTGTCAGACGGAGTGAACCCGCGTTCCTGTCGCTGCTCACGCTGGCCTGAGTCACTGGCCTCTAACACGTGCCATAACATGGGGCTCTGCACAGCATCAGAAACAGATCTGGGATGACACGTGTCGGAAGGAAGGACTTGGACATCCAGATGAACTCCATCCACAGGGAGTTTCACCAGACAGTGTGTAGCAAAGCCTCCCAACAGAGGTAAGGATTGTTAACAGCAATTTTCCTCTCAGATGCCGCTGCTCCTCCTGTCCTGTCTCTGTCCCACCCACAGCAGCTGGGAGTCAGCCTCGACCAAGGGGAGCAGGGATGCACCGCAGGAGCCGTGGCCATAGGCTCAAAGGGCACAATGACAGACTAATTTAGCCCATTGAGAAGTTCATTATAAATATATTAATTCAGTAAAGAGAGCTACACTGGCACTTTATGAAAGGCCACAAAATATTTCATCAGAGCTGTAGCATTCACTCACTGAAGAATGGAATCATTCTGCATCATTACTAATTGCTGTAAAAGTCTTGTTTAAACAACAAGAGGGCAAGAAAGGACCGCAAGGAATGTCCTGTGAGGAGCAACCGAGGACTCTGGAACTGTCTACTTGGTGCAGACTGGGTGATGGATTCCAGTAGCCCAAGGGCAGCCATGTCTTCTGGGAGGCAGGATTGCTCCTGGTCTGCCCTGGGGAGAGCTTCTGCCCAGAGAAGGTAGTGGGGGGGCCTGGGTGGCTTGAGGGAATGAGGACGTATTCCCACCACCTTCCTGGGGGAGGATAAGCCAGACCAAAGAAGGGAAACTAAGGTCTGATTTTTTTTTGTTATTTTCCATTTGTGCAGTGAGAAGGAACAGGACAGAAAGGAGGGGCATCCTTGCTGCAGGCCACTTGATCGTAGTTGGGCACCTCAGGTGTGTGCACTGCAATGCCTGCACCAGAAGAAGACAGCAGAGCACGAAGAGTGGCAGCAGAAATGGGTGAATGCTGGATCCCTGAGGCACTTTGCTTGGAGCTCACAATTATTGAACATGGGAATTCAAAGCTGCCTGTGCTGGGTGCCAGCTCTGTCCTCCCTCAGTGTACAGCAGAGTTTGTTTTCAGTCAAAAGATATTGTGAGTCTTTCAAAATGTTAAAATCATCTCTACTTAATGAGCATCACCTCATTTAATTATTAAGAGAAGCTATCTTTTTCTTTTTTACTCTTCCTCACCCCTCATGGGCTTTTGGTGAGCAGCTCTCAAATTGCCATGTATTGTCTTTAATATTTCTTAGGTTTTTTTTCCTTCCTTTATTTCTTTAAATGGCTTAATAACCTTTTTTCCCCCGGAGGAATCAAAGACCTTACTCCAAAGAAGTGGGTGTCTCCACACTCCCTTGATCTTCTGCTAATCCCTGTAGTTAGCCGTCTCTTGCTGTGAGAGATAACCTGGCTGGTTTTCCTTGGATCTGTCAATTGCAGCATCTCCTCATCGCTGCATTTTTCTCCCCTAAATGGGCAGGATGTAAGAGCTGACTGTATCGAATCTCTGTAACAGCTCAGCTATCTGGACTGATAATTATCAATGCCTGAATGAGATTCAGAGCTTCGCACCCTTCACCCAATGCCTCGAGGCTCCCGTGTCACTTAAGGATGCCCTGACTCCCAGCAGCTCTCAGGCAAACATAGAATGCACAATATATATATATATAAAAAAATAATCTGAGCGATGTTTGACCAGGGCAGGGACAGTGCCTGAGGGGCAGGAGGCTGCATCCCTGCTGGACTCCAAGCCAGGCTCTGGAAAAGGAAATCTGTGTAATTCGGCTTTAGCTGTGTCTGACTCAACAGATAAGCAGATGCTTAAACATTCCTTAATCCGTCTCCAGTCCCGCCGCCCACCTGTGGGAACGGCTTCCTGAGCGGCGCCGGTGGCAGCCCGGTGTCCGAGACCCGAGCGAGGGCTCCCAGAGCGGGGCTCTGGCCGCCCGGGTGTGCTGCCGGCCGCAGCCGGACACTGCTGCTGGGCGCAGGGTCCGGCCCCGGCGGGGCGGCAGCGCGGTTTGGTCTCCGCAGACCCGAGGCTGGAGCCGGACAGGAGCGCGGGCTGGGAGGAGAATCCCCCGGGAAGCCTCCGCCGTGCGGAGACCCCTCCCTCTTTCTGTCTGCCGGCCGAACCCTCGCCCTGTGCCCTCGGTGGCTGCGGCGCGGCCCCCTCGGCAGGCGAAGCCCCCGGGAGGCAGAACCCCAAGGGAGAACGTGGAGGGCAGATTATTGAAACACTGAGTCACCACAATTCTACTCCAGGGAAACTATTTGAGCACACACAAATCAGTGTGCAAAGATCCAACGAGACATGTCTGAGTGATTAACAGTCCAAATTTATTAAGGTTAGCTCATGCCAAATGCAGCAGAGTGCCTTCAGCAGACTTGCTGATGAAGGCGATAACAGGGAACACAGTGGAGGGGATACCTGAATTCCAGAGACAAATCCTCTTATATAGTCCCATCACATAATGAACAAAGAAACCACAACATGCCAACTAGATTAACAAAAAGCTAGCAGAAAAAACCCTACAATGAGTCAGAAAATTAGCTCAGGAAGAAGAAACAGAATACAATTATCATCACTTAGCTCTTCAAGTGGAAAACAGTATGGAGGAGCTGGCCAAAGCACGCTGCAGGGATAAGGGGGAACGTCCTCAGTTAAATCCAGTTTAAGCCCTGGAAGTGGGGGTATAGGTGGGCCAGTGTCAGACCGTCTTCTTGCACTGAGAAATAACTCGGCATCTTAGGTCACTCACAGACCAGGGGAGGAAGAGGGAGGAAGGAGCCTGACCCTTACCTGGGAGACTGGATGTGAGAGGCACACCCCGAATTCCCGCGTGGGAGATGATATGCAGCCGCCCTGTGCCCCAGGCAGCAGGAGAGTCTCTCCCTCGAGCTGGGGCACAGGGCTCTGCCCTCTCACCGGCTGTGGAGTCAACCCGCCTGCCCTCCCAGCAGAACCCGCCTGCTCCCCCCTGGCCGCCACTCCTGCGCTGCGGTGGGCGAAGGAACGCTTCTGATCTCCGAGGCTTTGGATGGAGCCCAGGCAGGAATACCGGCAGGTGAGGGCAGGTTTAGCACCAGGCACAGGGCGCAGTCAGTGCTTGGTTTGAAGACTGATGGCATTTCACAGGCTGCCCTGTCCCACCAGCGCTCAGCGGTGATCCCCACCCCGGTTCCAGGGTCTGTTCCTAAACCGCTCCCCTGAGGTGACACCAGAGCACTCCCAGTGCTTGGCCCTTCCCAGCGTGTGCCGAGTAGGTGCGTTGGGGGCATCTCTTTGCCCAGACGTGCTGGCGATGTCGGGTGTCTGCAGCGGAGCAGGACTTACGTCCTGTGGGGTCCCTGATGGAATGGGGCAGGGGGCCTGCAGCAGGTACCAAACGCTGCTCCGAGCAGTGCTGGGGAGAGCCGGGAGGGAGCGGCCAGAGCAGGCAGGTGAGCGGCACTGTGCCTGGGGGCTGTGCTGGAGCAAACCCTCCCTCGGGAGGTCACATGGAGTCTCCACAAGCAGCAAATCAAAAGCACCTCTTGCCCTGCTCCCCATCCGTGATATTTTGTCCTTTGCCCTGGTAATAAGGACTGAATTAATGCACTTGGCCCTTGATTGATGTTTCGCTCCCTCAGCAGCCCACACTGACTGATGCTGCCTGGTTTAGTAGTGCCAAATTGCAGAAGGACACTGCAACAAGCTGTCAGTGAAGAGCAGCTGTCACTTAACCAGAGGTGAGAGGGAAAAAATAGTAGTAAAGCCACCAAAAGCCACAGGCTGAGCTCTGCAGGAACCATATGTCTGATGGTACAACACAATAGTCTGTCACTTGAAGAGACTTCTCCATGACAGGCCCATAAATGTCTCCTTGGCAGATGAAAACAGACTAATTGCTTTATAAAATCAGATGAATGGACCATCTAATCCATCTGCTGGAGACAAACCCGATTGCTTTATGTGATACTGAAAGGGACAAGTACAGGGAGTGTCTCCATTAATGGAATTTCTGCTTATTACTTCACAATTAATGGGGCTTCAGAGCATAAAGGTTTATAACCTCTAGAACATTCCCACATGCTTTCATTGCATACATCCATATCCGATACATACTGTGTCCTGCAGGCTGTGGGACCTTGGTGGTCTGTCTCCAGGATTTCCACTCTGCTGCGACCTGCAGTTGGTGTTTGTAGCTGACAGCAGTGACAGGGATTTTCAAAGCCTCATTTTGACCATTTCTTGCACCATTGCAGAAGCCATTGCTATTTCAAACCCACACTTGGAGCCAAGCTGAGTGCCACAATCACTGTGATTCCGGGGTGGCCAGACTGTGGGTAGTGTTAGGAGATAATTTATGATATCTAACAAAAATGATGGCAGCAAGTTTCAGAGCAGCAGATTTTGTTCCTATTTTTGAGACAATGTTTGTTTGCAGCCACGTCCTTTCTGAGGCAGTTTCCCACAGGAATTAAGTGATCAATTAATGACCTCAACCTTTTGCATCTTCCTTCTCCTTCCACAGCTTATTTTGACCTTTTACTGGTGATACATGCCAAACATGTCAGAATTCAGAATACAAGAAGTGCCTGGATCACTTCCGTAATGGATTTACCCCAGTTCTGTCAGTGGGGAGTTGCAGGAGGCTGGGTGGCTCTGAGCTATTTTGGACAGTTTCATTTGCTTCTGAACTGTGATACACTACTCGGACCTTTCACCTTCAGGTTAATAAGCCAAGTCCCTCCTAAAGGCTGTAAAGGAATTGAGTTTTAGTTTTTACCATCACAGTATTTCTTTCACAGTACACTCCTCTTCACAGTTCAGTTATTTAACTGTTTGTCTGCATTTCCCACCCTGTTCGAATTAAACGCACCGGTTGCTCGTGCTGACAAACAGTGACCGATGCTGACTGTTCCCTCATGGAGATGGCAATGGCTGCACTGCCAATCAAGTCTTTAATGCAGTGTCCCTTCCCTCTTTATGTTCACGTTTCTATGGCAGGATATAGATTTTTTCCCCGTTATTAAATTTGACACACCCTGTGTTCTATTTAAGAGAATTGCACTAACTTGCCTTACTTTGCCTTCCATTCAGGAGCACATAAGCATTCTGCTGTCTTGCACAGCTTGCAGGGCATGATGTAGGGATATTCATCCTCCAGGACAACTGTTCGGATTAGCAGAGCTAATAAAGACCATTAATATTTAGCCATATATTCAGGCATCTCAGATATAAACGGGAACATCTTCACCCCTTGACTGGTTCTCGATTTCT
Organism: Ptilonorhynchus violaceus; assembly: GCA_013397565.1. Taxonomy (NCBI): domain Eukaryota; kingdom Metazoa; phylum Chordata; class Aves; order Passeriformes; family Ptilonorhynchidae; genus Ptilonorhynchus; species Ptilonorhynchus violaceus. Next base: position 364,364 of record VZRJ01012901.1, read on the forward strand.
TTGTGAAGCCAAGTTGTCAAATTGTTTTGCCTTTGTTTCTGCTGGTCACTGCAAAGGCAGGAGGGACTGAGGGGAAAGGTAGGACAAGTGTCCTGTTTTCCTGTCTGTAGTGTTGAGCATTGATAACACGTTCTCTTCACCCCATCCCTGTACAAAGTGGGGGATAGGAGCCTTTCCTCCATTCCATTTCTGTCTGTACCGATGTGTTTGTGCCCCCTCCCCGGACTGTGAGTCCTGTAGCTCCTGCTGAGTGGCACAAGGGCCGGGGCAGGATCGAACCCCCAGCCTGGGGGCATGTCCCACTCATCTGACTTCAGAGGTGGCCAGGGCACAGACCTGGGGCATTGCATGCTCCCTGCTCCGACATGTTAATATTAACTGTAGGAGGTAAGAAATGATGAAAATTGGCTCCGTTGTTATTGTATTTGTTTGGGGTATTTCTTTGTAATCCAGTAATTCCTTCAAACCAGCTCAGAGGAGAATGAGGGGGAGTGTGAAGAAGTATTGAATGGGTTGCAAAACCACTTTCTTCTTTTGTTAGTACTCCATCCCTAATGCTGCTGTATTGGAAGTCAAACCAGCAGAATACGCAGGCTATCGGCTCGCATCAATGTGCTAATTGTCACATGGAAACAGACTGGCCAGGCTCAAATACCTCATTTACGACCAGGGCTCAGAGCAGGAATATAGGAATTTCATTTGGGATAATAATGTATTTTTGATGGATAATAATAATTATTGGCATCAAGTTGTCCCCAAAGACAGAGTGTTTGTTTGCCTCCAGCATGGCTCTGGGATTGGAGCTGGATTTGTTTTCCCTTAAAAATGAACATCTGCTGCCAATAAAAGGAATTAGAAATTTTTTTTTTTTTTTTTTTGGTGGTGGATGTTGTTGCTCACAGTTTGATCCTAGTCGAGATGATTTGCTCTCATTAATGTCCCCATGTCCCCCAAGCATTCTGCCCTGTTCCTCAGGGTTTGGTGGCTTGTTTGGCCACTGAGGCCCTGGTTGACGGTGGCACTCCCCGCGCGGGCGCCGAGCATGCACCCCAAACATGCACTGTGAAGCTTTTCTGCTGCTTTTTGAAAGTCCCTGTGAGTCAGCTGGCAGGTTAGGAAGGTGAGTGTGGAAGGCAGAAGAACAATCAATTTCTGTCTCCTGGCAAACACATCCAGTTCAATAATGTGCTGCTCAACGTGTGCTTTCCTTCACTGGTAATTGCCCTTGTGTCCTGCAGAGACGCAGTGAGGTGAGAACTGAGTGTGCAGAGGAAGCCTGGGGGAAATACGAAATGAGGAAATCAGAGAAAAAACAGTAAAAACACCACCTGTGGGGAAGGAAAGTGGAAAAGGAAAGGAGCTTGGCTATGGAAACTCAGGTCTCTCTAATGGATTTCAGTCTTCAATTTTTGCGATGGAAATTTATCTGCCTGTCCCCCTGCCCTTGTGAAGGGGCCAGGGGCATATGGAGGGTAGGTGTTTAAGTTTGCTTTACTGCCGATCCTCCTGGTTAGGTTTAGGCAAGAAAATGAAGTGTGAAAGCAGAAAAGCTGTTTGCTGAGGCGCTCTGGAGCCGTCTGTGTCATTCCCACCGTTTTCTCACTGAATGCTGCAGCTCAGACTCCCCTGAGGAGTGAGTGCTCCCCCTCTACTGCACAGAACAGGGCAGCCATCCCCTCCCTGTAACTACAGCATTTCAGTCAACGTTTTCACACGACGCTGTTCTTAATCCAGGTCATCCCAGCCCAACGCAAACACAGGGCTTTAGTAAAAAGTCCAACTGGGAAAGCTCTTGCTCTGTGCCTCCAGAACCTGCACGAGAGGGAGAGCTCAGAAAGCTCTTCTGACTTCACTGTCCACAGACCATGCAGTCCTTGTTAAAACCCGACTCATTAATTAATCTGGTTCCAAGCGGCATCCCACCTAATTAAGTTCCCACTTAATTAGTGGGAATGCCTCCTCATCCCGGCCAGCCCACTCCACCGGCTCCCCATTGCCACTCAGTGCTCATGGGGAGAAGGACATGCCTGTGAGGAGGATGCAAAGAGCTCATGTGACTTGCAATCTCACCTCAGCAGGTCTGAGATCAGCTCTGCTCGGGGGTCGCTGTCCACGTAAGGACAGAGCCACGGCCACCTCCTCTGCAGGTACATTTCAGGGTGTGCAGGTGAGGTATCCACACCCCACATATTTCTCTTGAGTTCTTTAAAGCCAAACCCCCTCGGACAGGAACACGTGGCTCAGCAGGAGTGCTGGCTGCGAGCTGTGGCTGCTGGGAGCTGGGAGCGGCAGGACAGACGTCTGCCTTCCGCCGCAGAGACGGCGCGGGAGGAGGCCCCGGTGCACGTGCTTCGTGTGGGCCAAACAGCATTCCCTGGCATTCCCTCTGCCGCTGGAGGCTCGCCAAGCCGCGAGCGCCTTTGCACAGCTCTGCACCCCAGCTGGAGCTGTTCCTGCTGGAGGCAGCCGAGCAAGGACAGGGCACCCCAGCGCCACGACATGCTGCCAACCTCTCTGCAAAGGGTGGCTGAGGCAGCACCAGGACTGGGAGTGGGAGCCAGCCTTGTTCTGATCACCAAGGAGCAGGTCCTCAACCCCACACTTCTCTGCTCACATGGAGCACGTGTGTTCCTCTGCCAGCTCTACTTCACCGGAGCTACCTCTTATCCCAGTGTGGAGTACGAGAATCCCAAGTACTTTGAGGGGAACATGATTAGTTTATCATCACTACTTGTGCATCAGCCAAAAATGAAGCAAGACCAGACAATACAAGCCCTCCGAGGTGAGGAGCAGAGGGGGTGTAAACCTTTTGTTCACTGGGAGCTCTAGCCTTGGGTGGGAGCATCTGCTCTGCATGCAAGGGGTCACCCCAGGGACTTCTGAAGAAGAACAGACCCGAGGTATGGCCAAACCCACCCACCCTTTGCCTACCACAGTGTGTCCAGTCACCTGAGAATGCAGAGTCCGGATGGTCACAACCCCAAAGCCCGGAATCACTCAAAGGTAAGGCATGGTATATTTTGAATTCCCATCCCACAAGCACGCAGGAGGCTGCTCTCCCAACAGACACCTCTGGCCCTCTCCTCCTGCAGTGCCAGTGGCCTTGGGCAAGTGACAGGCACAGGCAGGGCCCTGGGCTCAAGGTACCCGTGGGAGGACCACAGCATCCTGCCCACACCTTCTACCTCGGGCTGGTGCAGGCAGGGACATTGGGATCGTTACCTCTTGGAGACTCTGGTGGGGTTGGGCACTCTCGGAACACCAGGGCTGCACCATGTGGAGCATCTGTGGCAAGAGTCTCTAGACACCCACATGTTCCACAGAAAAGGCTTCTTTGGAAACTGTGGATGCTGAATACCTCTACCACTGCCATGGCTTTGTGTTCAGTCATGGATGACTGGTTCCTCTGGGCCCTGACTCCAGAGGCTGCGCTGTCCGTAGCTCTCGCCCCGTGGTATGACGGACACGGCAGCGCGTGGCGATCCTCACACACAGGATGAGCTGCAGCAGTGCAAGCACTCAGAGAGCCTGCCAGAGCTCGGACAAGTATCATAGCTTTAGTTAGAACAGACAGTCAGTCATCCTTCATGCTAATAATTGTTTTAAACAGCCCAGTGTAAGGGCATGAACAGGCTTAACGAGCTCTGTAATTACCAAGCTTAAACAGCAACTGTTCCTTGGCAAAGCTTTGGGAATGGGAGTTCCTTGGGCATCGTTTAGGGGTCCCTGCTTTCCCCTGTTCCCAGGCCATGCAGTAAACCACACCTGAGACTTGGCCCCTCTGGGAAATGTTAAACCCACACAAAAACAAAAGCTAATTCCCTGGTTGGGGCAGGTGCCCTGCGGGGACCCTGAGGAGATGGGCTCAGGGCCAGGACCACGGCCACCTCATCCAGCAGCGCCCGCTCCAGCCCCTCCTGCCCCTTCCCACACCACGGGACGAGGCTGACGGCCCCGGCTGCTGCGGCATTTCTCTGAGAAGCGCTGCCTGCCCTGCCAGACAGACCCAACCAGCCCCCACTGGCCCCTGCGGTGTCAGCCCCCGCCGGCAGGCGGGCAGGGGGCCGGCAGCGTGGGGGAGAGGAATCAAAACTCACCAAGCATCACCATGGCTGGCTCCGAAATTTATTGAACTACAAACACACAGCACTCAAGAGCACCAGGTCTGGAGGAATGTGGGGGACCACCCCCCTTCTGTTAACACAGAGGGTAGGAGCTTCAGCTTCTGCTTGATTTGAACACGGACAACACCCCAAACCCAACAGAAACAACGCTACATCAGAATTACAATGGTAACGGCACAGAATTTACAAAAATATAAATAACCTATTCGTAACCTTAAAGAAAAATAACATCTACCATAAAAAACACCATGTATTCCCTTGGGTAAACCATGGCTACAGAAATGTAGTGATTATTTTTTTTGAAAAGCACCAGAGTCTGCAGTATTAAATAATCCAACGCAGAGAGGATATCTCCCCCCAACACTTGCAGACTCTTCCAAGAAATGTGCCCAGATCAGTGAAACCAAGTTTTCTTCAGTATTGCCTATTTCTGTAAAAGCACATTGGAGGGGCAGCTCTCATGAGCCCCCCACTTAGGAACAGCACCCAAGGGATGTTCACCAATTGTTCACCAGAATCAACACTTTAACAGCACTGAAGTATGTGCCTATTTTAAGTCTATGCTTAAGAGCTTCCCAGAACAGGGCTGGATTTAAACTTATCATACAAATTCCTCTGCAAATCAGGCTTCCAGACAAGACTGGTGTGGAAACCAATTGCTTGTAAAAAAATGACACCACTGCACAGGAGTGTTTCCACTGTTCAGTCCCAGCTCAAGTTTGCACAGATGCAGAGTTATTTGATTTCTTTCACCTCTCTTCGAGCCATGCCAGCTTGGCAGAAATAGCTTCCTGAGGCTGTGACGTGAGATCCAGCACTATGGGAATTTCCTTCCCTTATATTCTAAGTATTATGTTGAAAATACTATTGAAAAGCAAAAGTCAAGTATCAAGTCCATTGGTTCCCCACTGAAGCAGTTCCCTGCCCAGGGATCACCATTGTTCTGATGTCCAAGTCACAGTGTTATTCCCATTTTCAAGGCTTGCATGGTTCCCTGAGGGCTCCAGCTGGGCTCAAGGCAGCCTGGCCAAAGAGTCTTGGAGTGGGCTAAAGGCTACCTGTTGAAATTCTGCCCCTTGTAAACACAGCTGGTTTTGTTCACCACAGCTGAAGGAATGTGCCTGCAATGGGCACAGCAAGAGTGGCGAGCAGCCCTTGGCTGGGAGCTGGGGGAGCCTCACTGCTGAAAAGCCACGTCCTGCAATGCTCTTGTGCAGTGTCCAGCCCTGCTGGAGCACCAACCACTGTGACTTGCACTGACACCACGTGTGAGGCTCTGTGGGGGAACCGAGGACAGCTAAAACACACCCAAAACCAGCCCCCAAAGCCAGTGCTGAGGCAGCGCACTCAGTGGCACAGCCGGGGCCTGAGGGGCAGCGCCAGTGGGGCAGGAGCTGTGGCAGGGCACACACCGCCCTACACACCCCATATGGCACGGCCCAGACCCAGCACACACACCCACCCAATGCGCTGCACCGTCAAGGCAGGGGTTAAGTTTTGACTGTAATATTGCTCAGACACCAAACAACTGAAAAATAATAGTTTACCTTAAAAGCTATGAAGGCAATGGGGTTGATTTCTTTACAGAAGTGAGAAAAACAAAAGAGTTAAAGTCTCACGCCATCTGCTTGGCCCAGAGCCCCACCCCAGCACACCAGGGGAGCTGCCCAGCATGAGGAGAGACCTACAGCACACACCTGTGACGTCCCCACTATCCACAGTTTTAATTTAACAGCCCTTCCCACCCATCTCTTGCTCCTGACACTGCCATGTGACAGGAGCGGGCTGGCTCTGCCATCCTGCCCGGCTGCCGCAGCTCTGTGCACTCCAAGTGACCACACACTGGCGGCACCAGTGACACAGGAACACACAGGACAAGCCACCCAGTCCAGTTCCAACTTCAAAGCCAGGGCGGGCAAGTTGAGCTGCAGGGAGGCTCTTGCTCAGATGCTGTGGGTGAAGTTATTTTCCTTCCCGCTGGAAGTGACTGTGTCCACAGAGGGATTAAATATTTACTGGATTTTGTGAGGTAATTAAACCCAGGACTCTCCCTGCCCCAGAGAAAGCTCAAACAGGAAATCCCTGGTCCCAGGCTGTGTGTGCTGCAGCAATACTCCCGGCTGTTCCCTAACAGCCCAAGCATGCACCAAGAGCCTGAGTAATCCTAGCCCCACACAGCACAAGGTTCAACGGTGTGGGTCTTGGGGAAAAAAGAGCAATAAAACGACCTTGACTGTGAAAGAAACAAGCACTGAGGGAAAATGCAAGGTCCAGAGGAAACTGCCCATGCCCTCACTTATCTGAGCACATCCTGGGCGCACTCAAGTCCCAACATCATTAAATGGGGAAACACCAGCTGCTGTTAACACCCGGGGTGTGGGGGAGTCTGCCTTCCCAGAAGGGCGCCCACTCCCTTCAGATACCGTGGTCAGACAAAGGAGAAGTTTGTGGGTTCAGCCGGTGGGGCCTGGGGTGGGGGAGCAGGCAGTGGGGTAACAGTGCCACTTGCTGGTGACTGCCACACCCTGGCTTGGCCTGAGACCCTGGTGACAGGCAGGACAGGAGAAAGCACATGGCAGACCCAGCCACGGCAGTGAGGGACAAACCAACAGAGGCAGAGCAAGCACCACCAGCTCAGCCCCCGTGATGCTGTCTGGGAGTCTTGGGACAACTAGGGTGACAATTATCACATCCCTTCTGAGTTGGAAGGGACCACAAAGACCACTGAAGCCCAACTCTTAAGTGAATGGCCCATACAGGATGGAACCCTCATCCCCGGCGTTGTCAGCACCACGCTCTGTCGGCTGCCGGGCGCTGAGCCACCGCCGCAGCCCCGCTGGCAGCTGCTCTCCCCGTGACCCTGGCGGGAGTGGCCTCGGCAGCCCCGCGTGCCTGGCCGCCCCCACGCCGCTGTGCCCCACGCAGGAACGCGCCCCTGCCGCCCCCATCCTGTCCGGGGCCACCGCAGAGCCCCAGTGGCCGGGGCAGACTGAGAACAGCCCAGCTGCCTGCAGCCCCCAGGCTCAGGCACACCACCGACATCGGGGTGCCTGGTGACAGCAAGAGCACAGCAAGCTTGGACAAATCCCCCAGGATGAAATACCAAGCAGAAGGGTGCTCCCCTTCCCAGTAGCAGCTCCCAGGAATGAGAAATCAGGCCATTTTTAGGCAGCAAAAAAAAAGAAAAATATTATTTTAAAAGAAGCTGGTCCTGCTGTGGCTGGCACAGGAACATTGCTGCCTGTGACCATGGCCACAGCTTCAGCCCTCAGCTGCCACCTGCTTCCTAGGGCATGGCGGTGCACTGTCTGTGTCCCCAGCACCCTTTGCCACTGTAGGTGGTTTGTGAAGCCTTAGAGGCAATGGGCAGTGGACAGCCATGGGGCTGGGGTGAGCCAGCACCTGCCCTGGGCCAGCAGCCACAGCCCCACAACAAGGCCATACAGCAGCTCATCTGGGAATCAGTCCAAAAGTCCTGCCAGGATGCTCCACCGCACCACAAATGGACACGAGAGAAAGGTGCCAGGGTGGCACAGTGGGGCAAAGGCTGGAGCCTGGCCCATCAGCCACGGCCAGCTCCCCTGCCACGGAAATTGCAGCACAGAGGGAAAGAAGCAACTGAAAAGTAAACTGGGAAAGTGGTAAGTGGCACCTGGGAAAGCAGAGCATGGGTCAGAGGAAGGATGGGAAAGCTGGAATGGAAAGGCAATGACTGGGCTCATAGGAGGGCGTTGCCCATGGAGACCAAGCCCCATGGCTATGGGACCCCATGACAACAGTGGGGCAGCACAGGGCTCACTGCAGAGCCAGAGCACCACAGCATGTGCAGCACAGTGACTGACAGGCAAGGGTGTCACAGCCAGAGGAAAACAGCCTCGGGAGGGGCCTGGGCAAGCCCTCCTGTATGGAGCTGGGAGAAGGCACAGCTGTGCTTCCTGGAACCTCTGTGCAGGGATGCCCCCGTTGTGTCCTTCCATTTCATGATGCAAAGACAACCTCTATGTTCTCCTGCCATGCACAGAAGGGAGGGTATGTGACTGAAGGCCACTGGATCCTCTCCCACAGCAGTAACAGTGCATGGAGCTTCCTCTGTCCCTCCCAGTCCTCTAGCGCTGGCGCTCGGGCGTGGGGCTGAGCGTGAAGTGGTCACAGAGCAGGAGCAAGGCGTCGAACCGCTGGAGCCGCTGCAGCGCCTGCGCCAGCAGCGGGACTGTGACCGCAGCTCCCGCGGAGGTGAAGTGTGCGACGAGCTGCTCAAACCCCGAAATGCGTCCCAGCAACTGGGGCATGAGCCCCAGCTCCAACGCCACGTGGCTGAAGTTCTTCACACCGTTCAAGGAAGGGTCCAACAAGAAGGCAAGTGACTGCACCAAGGAATGGGGCAACTCTGCTATTGGGAGACCTGGGGGTGGAAACACAGCAAAGCTGGGTTAGTACCCATCCTACCCACACAGGATAAGGGCAAAGAGAACAACCGGCCTCCAGCCTCAGCCCCTGGCAAGCAGGTGAAAGGCCATCCTGCCAGGGCAGGTATCTCCTCCAACATCACTCTTAGAGCTCAGCAACATGGCTCAGTGCTGGGAAAGCTGGTAGCTGGTGACAGCTGGGCCACCTGCCTGCAGGCCACTCAAGGCAGCATCACAGAAAACGTACCCTGTGAACCAGTACCAAAGGCCACAAGTCAGGTAAGTCCCTGGTGGGGACATGGGCTTCTGGAGGAACTCCCTTCCAAGAACCTGCCTCTCTGGTATGGCAGTACTTGGAGTACAAGGTGAGACTGGAAGGCCACTTACCCTTGGCTGTGCTGCTGATCTGAGTCACTAGGCTCTGGGCATCATCCACCTGGAGAGACAAAGACCCCAAGGTTGGTGGCAGTCTGCTGAGAACAGCAATGCCTGGCACTGCTCCCAGGGCTGTCACAGGAGCTCAGGGAATAGTGCTTCTCCTCTAGCCTTGCATCCCATATTAACATACCTCAGTCCATGTTCCTACCCCTACCTCGAGCCCAGCCCCTGTGCCTGAGCCTTGGGCAACTGGCAGTAGTTCTGAGGAGCGATGAGGCTGGAGGAACTCACCGGCTGCTCCCCAGGTGGGATTTCGGCTGTGGGCAAGTGATGAGCCCCCTCCTGCACCACACCACCACTCTCTGCTGGAATCCTCTTCATCGCCCGGCTTGCTGCATCCTCCAGCCGCTCTCCGTCCATGAACTCCGCCTGGGTGGAGAACTTTTGGAGGTCCAGCTCAGTGCACTCCACCGGTGCATGTGGCCACTTGTGCTGCATCTCAGAGGCACAGGAGGAAAGTGGGGCCAGGGCCTCCACCGTGCCCGGCCGGCCCTGCCTGGGGGGTGGCAGGACCCCATCCAGGCAGTCGCCATGGCCTGAGGCCCGGATAAGGGGCTGGCTTTCCAGGAGGCTCCTGCCCAGCTGGGCCTTGGAGGCAGTGCTGACTGCAATGACTGGTGGCAAGTCCATCTCTGGCTGGAGAGAGGGGAGCTGGAGACCCACAGCTTCCCCCTCCGAAATGAACTGCACTGCTTCCACGGGGCCTGGAACCAGAAACCAGCACGGATTAGTGAAGCTCCCAATCCAGCTCTGTCCTTCCTGCCTAAGGGAATCTCAGCAGGTCCTGGGACCACGTGAGCTGGAGCCCAGCACCACCCTCCCTTCCCAGAAGAAGGCAGCAAGAACAGGTACCTTCTGCCTGCCTGTAGCAAGGGCTCAAGTTCTTCACACCCAGGCAGCAGGGACCAGACATCTGCTCCTCACACAGGAACCTGCCGGGCACAGCTGCAGTTGGGAACGTTGCTCGCTGGCCCGAGAAGTTCTGCGTCCTCAGGAAGACTTGGAGGATAAAGGAGAAACAGCCTGAGCAAAGGCTTGGCTCGCTTCCCCAGCATGTCCTCAGCCCTCTGGTATGTCTGCCAGCAAGAAGCTGGCAGCCAGCAGCTCTCTGGCATGCAGTTGGATGCCAACATGCCCCAACCCTGGCCACCAAACCTCCTGCCCTCTTCCTTCAGCAGCAAAGAGCCACCCAACCTGAGAAACCCCAGAAGGGAGGATCACCAGTTCTGACTGTAAAATGGTTTCCTCCTCCTCCTGATGGCCCTAAGCAGGAGGGAGGCTTCTCTGTGTCATTGAGCAGGCAAAGCACGAGAGGTCCTGCAGGCGTGAGAAGCACGATGGGGTGTCTATTCCACACGAGCCGAGGAACAGTTGGGTCACTGTGCTGTGAAAGCAGCAATGCTCTACACAGCAAGAAGGGGCCACAGGCACAGGTGAATGGCACAGCAAGGAAGAAAGCACCAACTCACCTCTCTGGCACTGGGTTTTCCAAAATCGCTTGCAGTAGATGATGGAGAGTGCAAGAAGCACCAGGATGATGATGACCAGGGCACTGCTGGTCAGTGCAAGAAGGGCCGTGTCCTGTGGTGGTACAGTGGGGACAGCGACCTTCACCAGGTTTGTTCTGGACCGACCTGTAAACATCAACCACAAAATGCTGGAGCCAAACTCTGAGGCTTGGACCACCCCTTCCCTGCCTGTCCCTTATCACATGCCATGACCATGCCTCCTCCAGCGTGCCCACATCACCTGCCCCAATCCCGCCAGCATGGGGGCACCTACATTGCGGCTCGGAGGATGGCGTCTGCTTGGTGCAGGGAATGCACTCCCACTCCAGCTGCCCGCTGATCCGTGCCTTCCGGTAAAACCTGCCAACAGAGCAGACGGGCTCAGCAGCGCCTGGCCCCCACCGAGCTCCCACCACCCTGGCTGCGCAGCCAGCTGTGCCACCCACCCCATAGCAGTGGGGGACAGCTGACCCCCCGCTCTTGCCTGGCTAGCAACAGGAGCAGCAGGGCTCTCATCGCTGGCTGGAGCCCCACCACAGCTACTTGTTCATGTCTAGCCATTTGTCAAGGAGCAACACCTTTCGAACAGTCCCCCCATCCCCACGTCTGCTGAAGTGGATTATAATGATTAATAGCTCCCCAAAGGGCCAGGAACACTCCAGCTACAGCTCTGTCCGAGAAGAGGCTCATCCACCGGAGCCCCAGCTCGCTCCTGTCCCAGTCCCACCGCTGGCCAGCATGTGTCTGCAGACCCTGGGCTTGGCACGGGCTGCCTGTACACAGCAGATCCATTTCAGTAACCCCTTAAATGCATCACCCATGTTATGGTCTGTCCCCCTCTTTGAAGACTACGAACCACAGTGCTCTACAACCCCTCATTTTCTAGGGCTCAGCCACCCTGGTATCTACAGAACCATTCAAGTCCGGAAATTTTCTTTCGCAGCTCGTTCATGGGAGCCTTCAGGTTCCCTTCTCTGGAGCTACAAGGGGATCCATCAGATGGGTCTGACTTCCATGTCATTAGCAGTGCCCTCACAGAGGCATCCCTGGGTCACCAGGCTCAGCCCTTCTGCCCAGCCCCTCCCTGCCTGCCCCGGGGGCTCTGCGTGGGCCGGCGCCGCTCACCCCGGCAGGCACTCCCCGCAGACCGCGTCGGCCGTCGCCGTGCAGTTGGACTTCTGGAGGCGGTTGATGAGGGCGCAGGACAGGCAGGGCTTGCAGCCATGATGTCCCCAGCGGTCCTTGAACTTCCTGGGAGGGCAGGCCACGCACTGCGCGTCCCCGCCACTGCCGTCGCCGCAGTCCTGCAAGGCACGAGATTGGGGGGCATGGCTGCGGTGAGGGGCCACCACGGCTTCCAAATGGCACTGAGGGAAATGGTGTCCCTTCTTTGGGGGCAAAGGGTGGCAGGGTCACCGCTCACACGCGAGGTCCTCAGAACCCGGCCGAGAGCAGTCGCCACCAGTGCCTGGGGCGACTTGGGGGACTGGAGACACTCGGGGACCCCTCCTGCTGCCTGGTCAGCGCCCGCCAGCGCGCTCCGGGTGTGGGAAAGCTCCGGCAGCACCGTGCCCCAGGAGGCACTGCCAGGGGGACCCCGCTGGGACTCCCACTGCTGAGGCTGGGCTGGGCCCCCCCAGCAGCGTCCTGCTGGCACCCACCCACTGCCCAGCCCAGCTATGCAGTGTGACCTTGCTCAGTACTACAGACCAGAGGAAATTTAGACTTCCATCAGCAAAAAAGGAAATAGGGCAGCATGGGGAGCAACCTGAAATCCCTCACCACCTCCTGCTTCCATTGTCTCACCCCCAGACCGTGGTGAGTGAAATAATCCACCATCCCATCCTACCGAGTCTCAGCTCTTCCCAATATGCTGGGACCCAAGATCATCCTTCTGAAGGAAGGTTGGCAGAGGACTCACCCAGTACTGTAAAAGCTTTGGTGATACATGATTTCCGCTCCTTACAGAGCAGTCAATTTACCTTGGAAAGCTCCTGCCCGGGCATGCACTTTCTGCAGGGGACGCATTTCTTCTGGTCATCCAGGTACTCACTCTCTTGGCAGGCCATTGTGCTGAGGAGGAGGAGGAGCATGGGGAGGAGAGGAAGAGAAGGCAGAGGGATCACAGCCAGCCCCAACACATTTGGTACGAGCAGTGTACCCAGTGTCTCTGGGTGGACATTTCCACCTGGCCAGGATGAGCATCATGGGTGGGACGTGGGCAGGAGGTAATTGCTGGCTCCCACCGCATGGCTCTGGCAGTCTCAGGCTTCCCAGCAAGGCTGGTGATGAGCTGCTCCATTCTGCTGCCACCTCACAGTCTCACAATGCAGCAAATGAAATTTTAGTCCCTGTATTGAAGTATTGACCATTAACTGCTCAGGTCAGCAATGGATTCTGCCAGCCCCAGCCACAGCTCTGGGTACCCAAGACAACGGACAGCTTAGCCCCAGCAAAGGCTCAGCAAAGCCCCAGCTTCAGGATCCACCAGTCAAGACTGAAGCTACAAAAGTAAGCAATTTATTTGGAGTTTTGGGGCTGTCTGATTACTTCTGCAGATTCTAGATGGGTTCTTCCCATGATGACAGAAAGGGAACGAAATCCACCCCCACCAGACCAATCTCCACTTTGCTTTTCCCATTACCTTGTGCTGAAAATCAGGAGAGGAACCGTTCAACTCACCTTGGGAACAAGTTCTCAACACTCATCAGGAATAGTGAACACCTTTTGGAGGGCACCACCCTGAACAGCCTGAACTGCCTGGGAGAACCTGGCATCTCAACTAGAGCCGTCCTCTGCGAGAGAGGCTTGGCCAGATGCCTGGACCCTGCAAGGCTTTTCCAGCGGAAGGGGATTGTCTACAGCACCCCCAGCCCCTCCTGCCAAAGCTCCTTCCCCTCCCACGGTGGCATTCCTCTGCAGGCTTATTCTGCCTTCTCTGCCTATCCCCACCACTCCCTTGCCGGTGCCTTCTGGAAGCACACACTTGGCTGGGCTCCCCTGGCTCTGGAGGGCCGAGATTCATGGGAGATGAGGTCTGCCCAGACGAGCACAGCATGTGAGTCACCCTCACGTAGCTCCTGCTTGCAGCACATGGGCTCATACAAGGATCAGCAGCCAAGTCCACAGGGACAGGCCATGAGGAGCTGAAGGGACTAAATCTGTCTTGCAAACATCTCAGGAGGGGCATGGGCACAGCCTGTAACTAGCAAAAAGGTTCCTGACACTACTGAATGAAAAAAGGAGATTTGTCACCATGTCAGAAGATAGTGAAGAGGGAGCTCAGTGCCACTGCCCCCAGAGATGTACAGGATTTGGTGTCAGGGTTCAGCTACAGGCCGAATGCAGGAGGGAAAATAAAAAGCCAGGAGTCAGGTCCAGATGGGTGACACAGAACTGCTCTGGGGGGCTGGCGCACCACGCAGGTGTCACCCAACCGCTCTGGGGAGCCAGCCTGCCAGTGGCCTGAGCCCAGCCTCGCAGTGAGTTCACTGCCCACTGCCTGTTTGCCCCTGCCAGTGGGTGCCCCTGCCAGATGCGTGGGTCAGCACGGCTGATGCTCCGGTATGGAGTTTGGGTCAGGCTTTTGCTGCTACCAAGAGCACAAGATGTATGAAACAGAATTGCAGGCAACAGGAAAGGAGCCCAGATGCCAGAGTATGGAGAGAAAGAGGCTGATTTTTACCTGCTCTCCAAAGTGCTGCTGTAACACAAAAAAAAAAAACACTGGTGGAAAAAACCTCAACCAAAAATAACCCTAAAAAAACCCAAACCAGCAGGGTTTCTGGTGAAACTGTCCTGTGAACACAACTCGACCACTACCTCTCATATATGTACAGAATTTCCCACCCTTCCGAAGGGCCTGCTGCTGAGACAATGCCCTCAAAGTCCCCCCCTCCCCTCGCCCCCAAGAGTCCCAGTTTAAAGCAGTTCATCAAATACAGAAAATTACACAGGCCAAAGGAATCCCTCGTCAGAGCCGCTCCATGCGCAAGAACGTCTGCCAGGAGGATGGAATCACTCAAGATGGAGGAGACAGCCATCCCTGCCAGCAGGATACTGGGCACAGGGCAGGTCTGCTGCTGCTCAAGTGTAACAATACAGGGAACAAACACTTTGTTGAATATCTGGCATGAAATTCAAAGCTGTGGGATCTTTGCACTTCTTGCTTCAACAGCACCAGACCCAAGACACTTGATTTGTACATGGAGGACACATCTAAACCACCTGGAGCTGTCCTGGTATGGCAGGAACCTTGGATCGTCTAATGTGTGACTGAAACAACTGGTCTTAATGAGGCAAAAGGAAAAGCCAAAACGACAACTCCGACGTCTTTGGGAACCCCATGGAGTCTCCCTGCGACTGCCAGAGACAGAGATTTTATCTGCCACAGGAGAATATAAAGGTGACACAGTATCGATGAGTATACATGGGACACAGTATCAATGCACTTATAGGTTGGGCAGAAGAAGAATCTCCTGCCATCAGTGCCAAACACATGAGATCTAACTTAAAAACATCATTAATTTGTTGAAGAACTCTATTATTGCCTTAAAGAGACATCGTGCCTGGGCAGGAGAGCAGAGAGGGCTCCCCACTGCATCAGCCCTTAGGACACCAAAACCATGAGCTCCTGAATGAGTTTCACTGCATGAGACAAAATTGTCCCAGCAGTGCCACAACGTGAGCTGCAGTTCATCCACCCTGTGACAACACTACAGCTCAGCCATTGTCTTTTCTCTGTGAAAGTGTAATCTTCAAAAAAATTAGACTATATAGGAATCCAATCTATTTCTTCTGTGTCCAGCTAATGGATTCTGGTAGGAAAAAGAGGGTGAGGAAATTAGCAAGTGAGAAGGTACAAAATGAAAGTAATCAGTGAAAGCATTAGTGCTGCTGATTCTCCCATCTGCCCAGCAGGTACTGGGGCAGGGGGGGCTGGCAGGACAGGAGAACATGGGGTGGGTGGCTTCCTGTCCCAGCCACAGACCTTGTCCCCTCAAGATGTGGGTCTCTGCTTGCCTGAGACGGGAGGCGCCCAGACACCCACACCCCGGCAGTGGCTCTTCCACATCACCATGTGAGCCAGCACACCACAGGAGATTTCTGCTCTGTTGCAGGACTGTCTGGCACAGCCAGGCAGCACCATGCCTCAGATGAGACACTGGTATACACTGGAACCTAAAAAGAGAGAGCTGGAATCCTAAATAAGAACTGCAAGTAAAAAGCAGCAGGGAAAAAATGCTATCTGGAAAATATGAGTGCATTCCAGTCTCCTGCTCAGCCATCCCCTCACTCTGGTCCGGGCAATGTCTCCACAATCTCCTTGTGCTACAAACCATGCTGGGAGAACCTCTGCGGCAGTGGGACTCCTGTGGGCAAAGGGCTTCTCACAAAAGCAAAAAAGTAGGAAAAAAGATAGAATCTGAGGTTTTCCACGTGGCTTGGAAAACAACAGGTTTCCCAGTCTGGAGATTCTACGCACACAATTGCCCACTAATTGTTTAATCTGGAGTGGCTGGAGACTTCTGTTTGCTTTAAGTGAAAGCACCGTGCGTTCGGGTGGGAGAGGAAGTGCTCCGGGCTGCTCTCACCCCTCCAGCGCACGGCAGGAGTTCCCAAGGCACAATGCCCACTTTCCAATGATTTTGGCCAAGTTAGGGCTATCCACTTTGGAAACCCACACTCTGCGTTACGAGGTAGCTTAAGTAACACTTCCAAAGCTCCTATTAATTTGCATAAAACCTTGGACGTCCATCTGTTTTTTCCCCCACATCTAATTCTTAGTAATTGTCACCGTCTTGCTGTAATAATCACAGAATCACTGAAACCGTAAAAGCTCTCTGAAACCATGGAGTCCCACTGTTCCTCCAGCACTGTCCAGGCCACCACTAACCCACGTCCCCAAGTGCGACATCCACGCGTCAATTAAATCCCCCCCAAATGGTGACTTCACCACTGCCTTGGGCAGCCTGTGCCAGACCGAGAAAACTTCCGCGGAAGAAATTGTTCCTAATATGCAACGCAAACCCACCGACCCCCGCATCTGGCAGCTGCTCACTTCTGAAAGAAGAGCCGAGGCGAGGCTGGCGGCGGGACGGGTGCGGGGCAGCGCGGCG
>VZRJ01012901.1:381493-426698 GCA_013397565.1 Ptilonorhynchus violaceus
CCGGGGCTCGGCGCCGCGCGGAGTCTGGCACAGCAACGACGGGGCGTCCCGGTGCCACTGGCCGCGGTGTGAAACTGGAGAAGCCCCGGGCTTGCGGGACCTTGTTCCCGAAGAGCTGGGATTGTCCGGCACCTCAGGTGCGCGCTGGAGACTGAAGAAGCCCCGGGCCGGCCGCCCCTCGCAGCCGTGGGGGAACACACGCCGGAAAGGAATAAACTCACCGGTTCCGACTGCGGCTGTGGCACGCACGGTGTGTGTGCAGTGTGTGTACACCGTGCACCGGGCGTACGCTCCGTGTGCCGTTCGTGTGAGCAGCGCACGCCGGGCATGGCCGGCCCCGTAACTGGAGGCTTCTCCCGGGCTCAGCATTAACCGTGTCCCAGCACTCACCGTGAGTCTCTGGGTGGTTCCGGAGAGTTGCCCGGGAGTTATCCCAAGGTTGCCGTGCAATGACTGACTCTACCACAGTGTGAGCCAAATCGGTACGTGGAGCTGAACCTCCTTGCGCAGGGGAGTTGGTTTTCCCGGTGACAGCCCTTGGCGCTCCCCCTTCAGTGCGCTGTGTCCCCGAACTGTTGCTCCTCAGCCCTGACCCGGGCCCACGGCAGGGCCCTGCTGCCTTCCCGACCTTCGGGAGGGGCAGGATGGGCAGTCAGTGCTGCTCATTTCTGTGCCTTGGGCCGTACTGGTTGCTGTGCCAGGATGTGTACCTGAATTTTGCTTGGGTTTAAACCTGTTATTTTGGGGCATGGTCCCTATTTCTCTCTCTTTCCTTTCAAAATTCAAGCACTCTCACTCCAGCCAATGCTTTTGAGAAGTCTCCTCAGTTCCCTATTGTCACTGTGTAGCAGCCTTAAGAGAAGCCAGACTGTTAAGTTGGAATAACTGAAAGGATTTAATGAAATTCCTTTAAGCAGTCAACTTCATAAAATTATGGTTGGAAGAGGCCTCTAAGAACATCGAGTCCGAATATTAACCCAGCACTTGCTGTGTTCACCACTAAACAATGCCCCCAAGTGCCACGTCCACGCTCCTTTTGGACACCTCCAGGGATGGTGATTCCATCAGTGCCCTGGGCAGCCTGTGCCTGACCAACTTCCAGGGAAGTTTTCCCTCATACCTAACTTGAACCACCCCTGGTGCAACTTGTGGCCATTTCCTCTCATCCTGTCCCTTGTTCCCGGGGAGCAGAGCCCGACCCCCCCTGGCTGCCCCCTCCTGTCAGGAGTTGTGCAGAGCCAGAAGGTCCCTCCAGAGCCTCCTTTTCTCGAGGCTGAGCCCCCCCAGCTGCCTCAGCCGCTCCCCATGGGTCCTGTGCTCTCTCTCCCTGTTCCCTCACTGACTGGTGGGATTTCTCAGCCCAGTGCTTCGGCCGGCCAATGACTCAACCTCGCAGGCGAGAGGAGCGCGGAGGAGCCGTTCTGGGCGGTGAGGATGATTTCACCGCTCACACGGGCAGGCGGCTCAGCGTGGCCGCGTCTGATGCAATCGCTTCATTGCATCACCCACGGCCGTGGGACGGGGGGGCTCCCGCGGGGGACGTGCGGGACAGAAACACCGGCGGGAGCCTGGCACCAGAGTGGTTTCGCTGAGCATTGTCCCGTCAGCAGAGGTCACCTGCGGAACGGATTTTTGCTAGAAGGCTGCTTGCATCAGAGTGAAGGATTTGCCGGTAGAGCGTCCAGCTGCTGGGTGGGCAGGGGCAAAGCTGTCCCAGTCCGAGCTGTTGGCGGCCGTTTGTGGTGGTGGGTGGTGGTGGGTGTTTTGTGGTGGTTTGTGGCTGGTGGTTAGTGATGGCTTGTGGTTGGTGGTTAGTGGTGGCTTGTGGTTGGTTCGTGGTGGTTAGTGGTGATTAGTGGTTGGTGGTTAGTGGTGGTTAGTGGTTGGTTAGTGGTGGTCTGCACTGAGGTCCTGGGAGGCCACGCAGCGCTGACCATCCCAAGCCCACCTGCGCTGGGCCTGAGACCAAACCGGGCAGTCCCACTCTCATCCCAGTTCCTGTCTGTGGGGTCAGCTGTTACTGAGGTGAGTTATTTCCCAGCTCAATCAGCACCTCGGAGCCACAGCCTGGAGAACATCTGGGAAAGCTGATAATGCAGTGATGACTGTGTCAGGTAGAGTGCTGTACAGTCAGGGGGTTTGGGTGCGGTTTGCAGGCTGAGGCCCTGGAGATGTTAGCTTCAGCTTACAGAACCATATCTCAGGTGTCTGGTCTTGTGCGGTGATCGTCTGATATGCTCAGGGTCATGTTGTGTCTGTTAAGTTGTAACTGTGCTGCATAATTAACGGAATTACTGTATTTAGAGTTAGCAAAGCCAAGAATTCTGAAGCAGGGATCAATTTTACAGTTTTTTTACACACTGGAGTGTTCACAACACTAGAGGGCACCGAGACCAGGCAGGAATCAACCGCGGAGGCGAAGCAGATTGTGAGCACCCGCGCACATGGACATAGGGGTACACAGACACATGGACAGACGGGCACACGGACATAGAAATACCCTCCACCGGCGCAGGAGGACCATCCACTTAACACACGATGTGGTGCAGAAGTCAGTCTCACAGGAGTGTTTTTGCAGAGCATCCTGCAAGGCTGAATCACGGGTGTTTCCAGGGGCGCGCTCGGGCGGGCAGGCACGGGCAGGGCGCGGGGCATCGCCGCAGGAGCTGCGGGAAGGGACAAGCCAGCGCGGTTCCAGCATTTTCCCAGAGGGGAATTTTTGGGGGTTTGTGCTGCCAGAGGAATCAAGAGCTCGGAATCTCTGTTGAGCAACTCGGTTGATACCGCTCGGGCTTCTGCAGAGGCTGCTCCGTTCTGGTGTCAGCAGAGGGCACTGGGTGATCGCCGGGAGCCGCGTCACCCCCACCCGACCCGAGGTACACCAGCAGCTTTCCAAGCTTCGTGTACGAATGTCAAAGATTCAGTTGTGCTTTGTCCTTTTCTCTCGTTCTGTTGTTGCACCCAGTTCACTCCTTGTCTCCGGCTCTTCCTCTCCTCCCCTCCCCTCCCCTCTCCTCCTTCCCTGCTGTAAAAAGGAAGATTTTCTGGTTTCACCCGCTGCCGCTGAGTCCATCTGACTCTTAGGACACATGTTGCTCCTCTGATGTGGCCAGCACACAGCCCATCCGCAGCTGAACAGAATCCAGCCCTAAATGTGTCTGTACATCGTTTGCCAGAGCTGGATCTGGGATCAGTAATTGGGCAGAAACTTAGCAATGGCACAAGCAAGCTGCTAATCCTGTCCTCAGGATTTAATGCAAATCAACTATTCTTATCCATCTGGCAACAACTGTGGCTGTGGCAAAGTTATGGTGTTATTGTACAACTAAATACCGTTTCAGCCTTTGCCCAATGAATCTTGCAGAGAGCTGTTTCGGGAGGACAGTTGCAGCATGAGGGCAGCTGCAATCAGTGTGATTTTTGAACGTACCAGGATCTTTGGGCAACGTTTTGCTCCCACTTTTCCCCACAGCTTCATTCTATGCAATTGATTATATTTTTGAGTTGATTTTTCAAACTTACTTTTAAATCCTTCTGGAAGCTTCCTCTGTATGGGAGACGTGGGGTGCCCAGGGGCCTCAGGCATCGCTTATTCCTGTTTTCCACTCAAAGTTGAGCTCTGACCTTGCATCTTAATGTCGACCCCTGGAAACTAAGAAAAGCAGATTCCTTTTTTTTTTCAGTGAAAAATTTCTGATCAGAAAAGGCTGGCCATAGCACACACAGCATCTTGGCCTGCAAGACACTTTCCAAGCTGGGTGCCATGTGTGTGAGAGGAAGCCTGTTGTTATCTCCCACCCATCTCCGTATTTATAGCCTTCGTTTACGGCTGGGTTATTGTTTGGTGCCCTTTTGTCTTTTCTTGGCAGTGACAGTGACTTTTCTGCCATCCTGTAAACGAGCAGCCACGTCCACGGGCCTGTTCCAGGTCATTTTCACAGCACGGTGATCACGAACACAGGGCAGGCTGCTGCCGGGGCTGCTGTGCTGTGGGGCAGGCATCTCCAGCACTGCCGGGCTGGCATGTGGGGTTGCAAAGATAGAAACTGCTAAGGATGGGCCCAGGCCATGATTTCTCTTGGTACACATCATGGAGGAAGTGGTCATAGTGTCAGTCTGCTCTGAAGGACCCAGTGCACTCACAGCTTCAAATATTTCTCGGCCCAGGCTATTGGAGTGCCCAGGAAAGTCACTCAGAAATCCAGGCAATGTCACTGTTTGATATGTTTCTTCCTAGGCTTGTTTTCTTTTGGAAGACAAAAGCAAACCGATGACCTTCTTTTCCCCCTTCCTCCAGCATCTTCCCTGTCTGACTTTCGTCTGAACACACTCTTATTTCACTCACCCAGATGCAGACCTCAGCTTTTCCAAATTCCCTATTTTCTCCAGAGGATGAAATATGTCCACGGACAAGCACAACCCCAAAGACTCCCCAGAGCAGGAAGACTTGTCAGGCCCAGCTCAGCAGAGCCCAGTGGGCAGTGAGAGGAGTGTGAGGCACGTCTGATGAGCCCACACAGCCCCTCGTGCCTGGCGTGTGTCCGCAGCGCGGAGGGGAGGACTGTCCACAGCTGCTTGCATGACTCGGGGCCCTGCTGGCGCAGGAGAAAACAGCGGGAGAAGCCATCGCTTCATCTCTTACAGCCTGCTTTGCCTTTACTCTCTTGATCTTTTGGAGGAAAATATCAAATAAAGCCACAATGAAAACAAACTTCCACAGATTTATGACTTCAGATCTTAATTAGATGTTTCTTTTGTAGCTGCTCGCTCACTTGCAACATTCCTGGCTCCAGGGAGAGCCTAGAAGCAGGTAATATATCCAGAATTGCTCTCCTGATGGGTGACCTCCTGTGGTCTGGGGAGAGATCCCTCATCGTGTGGTTGCTGGAAGCAGAGAGGTGAGGTGGGCTGGGCTGCCACGACCCAGCCAGGAGCCAGCAGGGTCCCTCAGGCAGCTGGTGACAGTCCCTTGAGTCTGGCTCAGCTGCAGCTCAAAATTTTCCAGCTTGGTTTGATCCTGGGCAACAAGTGAGTCATAGTGGGGAACCACTCTGGGACACCTGCTCTGGCAATGGAGACACCTCAGCCCTCCGCATAAAACTCCACAGCGAAAAGAGACAGCCCTAATCAGGCCCTTCTCTAACGAGAAACATTTCTAGGTCTCAGAGTCCGTCTCTTGAGCCAAGGAAAATCAGATAGTCCTTTCAGGCCTGTCCTAGCTGTTATCCTATCTAGTTAGGATTTCCATTGAATCACAGAACCATTTAGGCTGGAAAATACCTAGAAGATCATCAAGTCTAACCATTACCCCAGTGCTCATACACACAATATTACCCTAGATTGTGTGAGAGTTCAGTTCCAGCTGCCTTCTGCAGAGAGCAGGGAGGGCTGGATTCAAACATAAGATTTTTTCTGCAAAATAAGAAACCCAACAAAACAAGATTTCTTTCCTAGAAGCCCTTAAGTGCAAGCATCCTTCATCCTTTGCACTGTCCTGCCTGTCACACCAGCTAGTACCTGTGAAAGCAAAGTATCTTTTATTCAGGGGAAAAGGAACAATTCCCTGTGTGTACAACCAGTAACTCCTCTCCATCGCTCCGTAGAGTTTGACACTGTGATTCCCCAGCTGTCACCATCTTCTGCCGTGAATAAACACGTCTCAAACATCACATTAAATGTCACTCTTTCTTCCATCCCTTTTCCACTACTGATTTTCTTGTAGGAAAAATACCTTTGCTGGGGGAATGTACCTGGTTGGTCTGCAGGATGAGCTGCTCTCTCTGTAAAAGCCCCTTACTCTGACCCACAGCAGTGTCCAACACCCACTGCCTCTTTCACTCAAGGGCAAGATGTTCTGGATGCCAGGGAAGGTCTGCCTCTCCTTTGGATTTCTGTTCTTCAGCTGAGCAGAAAGCACCTTCCCTTAAATGCCCTTCCCAAAATGCTCTGACCATGTGACATCTGTACAATACCAGCAGTTACAAAAAGAAAAGTGTTTTCCAGCTGCATTTACCAGCCAATTTAAAAAAATCAATCCTGTTTAGGACAACACTTTTGAAGACAACATTACTGTGTGTTTCCAGTTCCATCTGTTGGTCTCCTTCCTTTCCTCAGGGATCTGCACATTAATAGGGCACTGCAGGTGTGTTTGTGTGTTAAAATCCCATTTCCTGCCATTGTTTTCTTTATAGGGATAGCAAAAAAAACCCAAACAACCCCAACAAAAACCAAACACTCAAGAAACCCAAACAAAAACACCAAACCAAAGCTTTTGGTGATTGTTTTGAAAATAAGAAACTGAATTTAATGAATCTGATTCTACAAAGAAATTTATATATAAGGAATGGGCCAAGTTTTAGCTTTCTTAATCCTGACAGGCTCTCTGTAAGGACAAGTGACATTTCCTTTCACAGCAGACTCAGCCAGGTTTGTCTTTGCCTTCTTGCATGGCAAGATCTGTGAAAGACACAAACCCATTGCCTGAGCATTCTCCTTTCTCACATCCAATCCAGTGCACACACACCACTGGCAACAGTCATGTCAGAAAATGTAATAAAGTACAAAGCATTGCTGACACCAAAACAGGTTAAATGAACAGAGTTGGGGGGTTGAGATACTTATGGTTTGTATTTAATGTGCAGATCCTTTTTGGTCACATCTGGCTTACCAGAAGCAAGTTTGAACCCGGTTACATCAGCTGCCTTTTACAGGAAAGCGTTACTGACCCAAGTGGTGGGTTTGCAGTGGATGGTCTAAGCCCAGGTTTCTGGCTGTGCATTTGGATCACCTGCTTTCATATTCAGCCTATTTCCCTTTCACTTGCATGTTTTAATCTTCAGGTTGTAGACAAAACAAATTAAATTGACAAATAGAACTTGACCCACACATTTGGTTGTTTGCATGTTTCCTTGTTAAGGAAGAGATAAGTGAAAACATAGAACAAATTATGCAGATAAGTATCAGAGAAGTCAAAGCTAAGCATATCTCAGCATGTTCATGTGAGCAGCTGGCACAGATTGCACTCACGTTGGACTGCGCCAGCAAACTTCCACATGAGTTTCTATCCCTTTTTCTTCTTCTCCACTTCCTCCTTGGACACAGAGTCACAACAGCATGGAGGTTGGAAAAGTACTCGGAGATCATCGAATCCAACCTCTCCCCCAGCACTGACGAGGCCACCACTAACCCACATCCCCAAGTGCCACATCCACATGCTTGTTAAATCCCTGCAGGGATGGGGACTCTAGCACTGCCCTGGGCAGCTGTGCCAGGGCTGGACAGTCCTTTCTGGGAAGAAATTTTCCCAATATCCAACCTAAACTTCCCCAATATCCAACCTAAACTTCCCCTGGTGCAATTTGAGGCTGTTTTCCCTTGTCCTGACACTTGTTACCTGGGAAGACCGACCCCCACCTGGCTACAGCCTCCTGTCAGGGAGTTCCTGAGCCTCCTTTTCTCCAGGCTGAGCCCCCCCAGCTGCCTCAGCCGCTCCCCATCAGACCTGTGCTCTTCCTCCCTGTTCCCTCACTAACTTGTCTGATTTTTCACAGAAAATGTTTCACAGCAACTTTTCTAAGTTCATCAGAAATATTGTTTTTATCACTTCAGGGAGGAACCCATGCCTGAACTCCACGAGTGGCTGCACCTGTGAAATCCCAGGGAAGCAAACAAAGTTGGGCTTCAGTGGAGCTCATCACAGGGATCACAGCTGAGGGATCACCTTGCGACCTGGATCACAACAAAGGGAAACTCACCAAGCATGGAGAGGAGCTGATAAGACCTTTGATAGCAGAATGATAACCACATCAGCAAACAGCCCAATCAACCGGATCAGGGTATCTTGGAGGGGACCATTCCTCTACAGGCAGTGGTGCTGGATCACAAAGTGTGAGGGAGTTTCAACCTCCCTAAGTCTCAGAATCAAACGAGTGTCACCTGTTTCAGTCAGGTGCCTTCTTCCCATGGAACAAAGGCCCTCATTGTCCAGGTAAAGCAAAGGATAATTCCTCTGGGCCAGGGCACTGAGGCATGCTGCTGGGCCTTGGTTGGATAGCCATTAAGAGAGGATGTGGAACTTGGATTATAGCTGGACTGGGTGTGTCTTAGTAACTAAAGCGATTGATAGACTCCTTGGTTTCCAGAAAATACAATCAGCTTCCTCAGGACAGCACTCAGTTGCCAATTCCCATTCCCTCCTGGTACAATGCCAGCCTAGCTTGGAGCAAGAGGGCAGGCTGGTGCAGGCAGGTGGCTGCAGCAGAACGCTGCAGGACGGAGCAGACCCGCTCCTGGAGCTGCGGCAGAAGGAGCAGTGCGAGCCCACTGCCCCAGCTCCAGCAGCCTGGGCACGGGAACCTCGTGTCCACATTACTGCACGTGCCGTGTGAATGAGGAGAGCAGCAGAATTCCGGAGTGTCCTGAGGCTTGTTCGGAGCTGTGACTCTCCCTGCCAAGCCGTGGGAGCTGTGTGCCTCGGCACCAACTGCAGCACGTGCAAGCTGCACTCTTGCACACACTGGAATGATCTTGCACGCTATTCCCACCCTATGATAAGAAAGAAGAAGCAGAAGAAAATTAAGATGCTTGAAAGGACATTTCTAATGCCTTCCAAGCAATGCACTATATGTTTATCTGGTCTCAGTGAAGGTTAATATCGTGGTTTATATTTTGCATAAATGTACATATTAAGAGTCTCTTCTCTGACTAACAAACGTTTGAAGCAC
The DNA here is from genome assembly GCA_013397565.1 of Ptilonorhynchus violaceus. Classification (NCBI taxonomy): domain Eukaryota; kingdom Metazoa; phylum Chordata; class Aves; order Passeriformes; family Ptilonorhynchidae; genus Ptilonorhynchus; species Ptilonorhynchus violaceus. Next base: position 390,217 of record VZRJ01012901.1, read on the forward strand.
TGCTTCTTGCAAAATATTTTTTATGTAGTATGAGGTCCTGTGAGAACAGACATATGTCTTCAGAATTCACCATCAGTTTGGCACTTCAAAGGGTGCCTCTCACTGAATCTTTTGTCTTGAGTCACCAATAAAAAATAAATCTATTCCCTAACTCTCTTTTCCTTTTCACCTAATGTCAAACTTACCTGGAACTTTGACAAATTGTAATAGTTAAATACTGTTTTCCTCAGTATTTAACTGAGAAAATTTAACTGAGAAAACAAGACACATTTCTTGTTTCTTGGCCCAAACAAGAAATACAAGTGCCAAACCATCGCAAGGAAGCCCGTCCACATGTATCTGTGAGCCAGCTGGGAGCAGGGAGTGCTGACACACAGCCCCATCCCCTCCTCTGGGAATGGGCTCCTGGAGGTCCCTTATGAAAGGGAGAGGCATTGAAACAGCCTAACAGAAGGGCCTGTAAAGGGAGATGCCCAGGGAAGGGACAAGTAGCAGGGATTTTCACTCATCCCATCGCAGGATGAATTAACACCTGCACTAACAGTTCCTGTGGCAATCACTGACAAAGGCGTGGGGATGGTACAAATCTGCAAAGCAAACACCATAACAGGGGAGACCCTTGATGCCAGTAAAACCCCAGAACTGACTCCCCCTAAACCTTCATCTCCATGTGTGCACACATGCAGTAAAGCAAATCACAGACTCTCCCAGGCCACATGCTCTGGGACGTGTGCTCTCACCACCCGAGAGCCAGGATGAGTGTTTGGGGCAGAGCTGTACTGGTGCAGCGAGAGGACTCGGCCCCAAGTGCCCAAGGCCGGGTGGGATGCAGCTTGGAGCAACCGGGTCTAGCGGAAGGTGTCCCTGCCTGTGTCAGAGGGTGGGAATGAGATGATCCTTCAGGTCCCTTCCAGCCCAAACCCTTCATGCTTCTATTACATTTTTTCCATGCAAAGGGTCAGACAACATCCAAATAACGATCTCACTGAAGGAATGATTCACTGAAGATGTTGAGATGCTGCAGAGCTGCCTGTGGTGAACAAAAGACGCCCGCAGGGCAAAGCCTGACGCAGTCAGCACCAGGTTCAAATGTGTTAATTACTGCAAGTCTGCTTCCAGGATCACCGGTATTCCTGAAGCAGGCTGGGCATGGGACCACCATTATTTATTACCAAATTCTGCCAAAGCCCAAGCACCAGACCTGCATCCTGGCAGCTGACCCAGGTAAACACACATGCAGTGAATCTGTTCCATCACAAAATCACTTCTGTGCTTTTTGTGGTGCATGTCTGTCCCAGTGGAATATGGAGCATTCTCAAAAGGCAGCACTGCACACCGCCAGCTTCCTCTCTGCTGCAGGCACAGCAGTGAGTGTGTTCCAGGGCAGAGGAGGGCAAAGGAGCAGTGTGAGCAGGTTCTCCTAGTTCTGTTCGAGATGCACACCAAAGGAAGTGTGTATTTTACCAAGAGCAGTAAAAGACACTTTGGTGATTATTATCCTACAGAAGATACTTTCAGTTGGCCAAACCTTGTGCACTGCCTTTGCTGATTTAAGTGCTGGATATCAGTGATTCCAAGAAGCTCAGCACAGCAGTATCACATAATCTCTGTTTCCCAATAAACTGAGATGATCAAAGCTGGAGGGTAACTCGTAGGTGTTCAGGGAATGTCACACTCAGAGCTGACAATAGACTGAGCACAGGATGCCACTGCACGCCCTGTGCCAGGGCTTCTGCTAGCCAGACTGATCAAAGGGACCAAGGTTGTACCTCTGCCCCCGTGACTCCCCTGGAGCTGGGATTCCAGCCCTGCCCATTCAAGGCACTGAGCACTCAGAGCTTCCACGGGTCATAAAGACAAAACTAATTTGGCCTGAAAGTCGTGCCCAGCAGACAGTGAGAAGGAGAGGCCGTGTTCCCAAGGAGAGGGAAACTGGCATCATTCATGGCATTGGTGTCTCTGCACGGCTGGGTCTCCCTCCCTCTGCCCTCTCCTCCACTTTCAGCGGGGCTCTCTCAGCCTTATTCCACAAAACAGCCCCAGGGCAGAGAAGAGTCTTGTCTAGAAAGCCTTGCTGAGGAAATTCTGTTTCAGTTGCTATGTACCATAAGGGTTAACCACTACATAATGAAGAAAAAACCATTAAAAATGGCAGTGGAGAGATTTCCCATGCCTATCCATGCGCATTTAATTCAAAAGAGCCTGTCTGGGCATACTGTAAAGCTGGGAGAGAAAATGAGAGACTCCTCTTCCAGCCTTGGCAACGCTGCAGTTCTCAGGTCTGTCCCATTCCCTCCACACTGATGGTCTGGGGGAACTTGGAGCATGACCCAAACAGTTGAGGCAGGTCAGTTTTTAAGCCCTACATGAGGGCATCAAAGAGTTGAATAATGAGCTAAAGTTTGTTAACATCATGTAAATACCCAAGAAAAAAAAGTAGCAATTTTGACATTGCTGAGATAATTTTTGATGTGAATGATAAAATGGGAATGTCTTGGCTTCTTGGCCCGGGGATGCACATGTAACTGTGCCTGGTTCTGCATCACCCTTCTGTGTCTCTCTTCTCTATCACTTCTTTCTTCAGAAATCAATCTTGAATACAGAAATAATTGAATCTTTTAATTAAATCTCATCCTATGGAAGGCAATGGTTTAACTCTGACTTGTGAGTGCTGATAACACTTTGAAATAAAAAGCTCAAGCAGTATGAACATTGCACATCCTGTGCCTCAAACAGCTATTTCAATATTTAACAGTTATTTCTAGTAACAATCAATAATCATGGAATTGCTCTAGCAGGAGTAAGAGCACAAAAAGGATTGTTTCTTTTCATTTGCTCATTAAAACTCTACTAACAAAAATTACTGTGCCCACATTTTTCCCTGTTGTGGCTGGCTTTACGTGGATCCAGCCACGAATCTCTAAAATATCCCCCTCTAGCATTAACGGAGATAAATAAACCTACCTCCAATTAAAAAAAAGTTCGTGATCACCATTCCAGATTTTAGTTCCACTGTCCTGGTATTATATAGTAGAAAAAACCCCACAGACACTGTTATCAGCTTGGTATAAAATAAACTTTAAAGAAGGGGAAAGAACCCAAACCCAATTGTAGCAGTGAGATGTTAATAAAAATCCCCAAAGGTTGTTTCCAATAAACTTCCTCCTTACCCCGTATCACAAATTGCTTTGTACAGAGAAAGGAATTGGTTAAATATTTTGCAGGAAGATGAAATACAGAGTTTCTTCCAGAAACAGGAGAAGCACATGGAGACAACTGTGTGAGCCTTGCATGGCAGCTGGATTGTCACCAACTCCACACTGCCAACACATGGAATTTCATCACTAATCACGCAGTGTGCAGATTTGAGTTTCAGCCCCGGGTGCCAGATGACCACATCCAAACCTCAGTCTCATTGGTTTGTTGTTTGGAAAGCAGAAATTTAAAGCTCCCCCAGTTGCACAGGATAACCAAAAAACCCAAAATGTCAAACCCAATGAATTAGTTTTTCTCCACTGAGCTCTTTCAGAAAGCTGGATAATGAGTGATACTCCAGCCCCGTCCCGTCTCCTGGCATTTCAGAGTCTCCCTGAGGACTCTGACAGGCCAGGCAACAGCTTCACTGTTTATTTTCCCTGCAAGAACAGCCCAGCAGTGCGTGCATCACCCACGTCCTTTTCTCACCTGAGTGCCAGGCGAGGGAGGCTGCTGTCCCCGCGGTGCAGCTCTGTCCGGCAGCGCGGTGTGAGCAGCGTCCTCACGCCCCTCCGCGCCGGGCAGCGCCGGCGGCCGCGGCTCATCCCGCAGTGCAAGCCTTGCACCATCGGCGGTGTCAGTGACGGACGAGAGAGGTCTCATGTAACGCCCTCGTGGAGAGCAAAGCCCCAGTGTGAGCTCAGGCAGGATCTACCCGTGTGCTGTGCCAGGCTGGCAGGCAGGAGAGCGGGAGGGAGTCAAGGGGTTGGAGCGGCAGCAATGAGCAGACGGGGTGCGGGGATGGCAGAGTGCTGTTGGGAGCCATGAAGAGGGTCGTGGAATGAACCCCGGTAATGACATCGGGTGGCAGTGCTCAAAGACAGCTTGTTCTCCAGGGACCCTGCCTCGTGGCCTGCGGGGCGAGTGCTTGAAGCCTCACGGAACTGTTTCTGTTAGGAGGTGAAAATGATGATATGAGTCAGATCTTTCTTCAGCTCATTCCCTCCCAATTACAGGTGTTGAAAGTTCTGTTTCTGTAAACATGGGAAAGGTCAGCAATAGCTAGCAGTTTCCGTGCTGGCAGTTTTCAAGCACACTTTCCTAGCCAGTTCTGTGACCTGAAGCCCTTTTTGTTCTCTCCTTGCATCAAACTCCAGTGAGTTTTGAGGCTTTCCAGCTGCCTTCTTCCCTGAACACAAAGCTGCAATGCCACGAGCACTGGTAGCCAGTTTCCTAGGAAAATGTCTGGGTTTGGCACAGTTATTTCTTGTTTAGTTCTTGCAAAGCAACATTTCACTGCAGGTGACAGTCTCTGTTGTTCATACTGTTGCCACAGAAAAGCATTCAGTGGTGCTTTTGGTTGGTCAGGACGAGGGGTACCACCTCTCCCTTTAGCCTGAGCAGGATCTTTGATTCCCAACACCACACCGGTGTTCATGAACCATCATTACTATTGTTCGGTCAAAGGGCTCCTTTTCCATGTGGAGGCAGACTTAAATTGTGATTTCCAACATTTCTAAGGAGCTGCATGAAAGAGGGTTTATTGTTCAGTGAGAGACACTCATCACACTGTTACATGCCTGGAGAAACAGTGGAGTGAGAAAAGGACTTCTTTTCCAAAAATGGGTCTTTACCATGCCCTGTAGCTGAATTACGTGTTGGAACACGCACACAAGTCACAGAAAATGGATATCCTGAACTTAGATCAGAGTTTATGACAAAATAAAGCTGAAATGTAAACCCAGTAGAGATTAAAACCCGAAGAGGACAAGCATCTGTTAGCGGTGGAAGAGCAGAAGGTAATGGAAGGTGGCAGAGGATTGCGCTACTGTCATGGAGGAGGGAGGAGAACCAGATCTGAGGAGCTGGAAGCAGCAAGACTTGCTGACTGATTTCCTTCTCGAAGCTCCAAGCAAGCTTCAGCACATGGGAAAGCAGTCAGGGGCATGAGATGTAAAATCGCCTTTTTGTGTAGCTGAAGCCTTCATGTCGATCTCACACACCCGAACCTGTACGGATTAAGCCAACAATCTGTGCTGTCAGGCAGGTCTTGCCTGCCAGCAGCACATAAATCGCCATGGATTTATGCCTGGGACTGGCTGCTTCACTTCAGAACTTGCAGCAGGGTTGGGAAAAGCCTAAGGCTCTTGGAGCTGGTGTGGACTGAGAGTGGGGGCTGCTGGATGTGCTGCATTGAACCCTCTGACTCCTCTGGAAGCAGCTCAGCTCCACCGGAGGCAGAGGGATCTCTGCAAGGAGCAGAGGTGAGCAGCTCTGTGCCAATCCTCCCTAATTCCTGCCTTCTCTGCCGAATCCTACAAATCATCAATGAAATCCTGCCTAAGGCAGGAGAGGAGATTTTGGAGGACGGACAGATTCCTGCTGAGGCTCGGCAGAGGGATGCTCAGGCGGGCCAAAGGAGCCCCGGGCTGCTCTGCCCAGAGGGTGGCGGGACATGAGCAGCCACTGAGCAGGGCCAGGAGCGCCGGCAGCAGCGACCGTGTGTGCGGCGTGCCCTGCGGCACGGTGACGGGGGCACGGCTTGGGCAGGACCCCTCCTCCTTTGGGAGGGAAACAGAAGAAAGGAAACTAAAGCAAACCCAGAGGATAGTGTGAATTCCTGATCACCACTGAGGACAGCTTGGAACCATGGGCCGGCCAGGGTCTGGATGTGCACAGCGACAGATGCAAAAGAAATCTGGGGGGCTCTGCCACTCTGAATTTTGCTGCAGAAATGGCAAAGGTAGGAAAAACAACCACAAAATTAAAAAAAAAAAATTGAAGAAGAATTTAATTCAAGGAGAATTAAAGATATTTTAAGCACTTTTGCAAAATACATTGAGATGAGAAGTGGTGACCTGCTCCCAGAACCACAAGTTCACCCCACCCTCCCCCTTTGCCCCAGCTCAGGCACACTTGGGCTCATTTAACCATTTTAAGAGTTTGCTGTTGTGCACACAGGTGTGGGGACATGAGAGCTGTGTAAGTAGATGTGAGAGACTGGGAAGATGGAATTTGAGCACCAAAGGTGATCACCAAATGCCTTATGTTAATCCTGTATGATCTGTCTGGAATGTTCATGGAAGCAAGAGGAAGCAGTAAGCAAAGTGACCAGAACTTCTCATATGCCAGATGTTCACTAGTCCTCAAATCCTTCACAACAGTTTGAAGTTGTGGGCTTCAAACACAAGGAGGGCTGTGCCCTCCTCTGAGACTCCTCAGTTTGCTGAGAGTGGAACAAACAGTCCTAAAGTTTAACTTTCCCCCCTTTCATTTCTGTGTAATTTTCTCTAGTCTTTCCACGTATCCCTCTTGGGCAGCCCTAGAGTGTGCACTGAGAGTTTGTGGTGAGAGGCAACCCATCAGCATGCTGGAATATTTGCAAGGTAGTGCTATTAAAACCAATACAAAAACTTAATGGCCCTTTAGTCCCCACTTCTTTTTTGAATTCTACATCACCATAACATGTTTCCCTCGATGGCTCAGTATTTATGCTCCATATTTCATGCATAAATTGCAGGCAGTTGTCAACTCAGAATGAAAGCAAGATGGCAACATTACCTATGCAAGTGCTTTAGCTAAATGCTTCCTTCATTGTTCCCAAAAGGAAAAGACGAGACATGTTCATCTACAAAATGTTCACCCACGAAATTTCTGATCTTCAGCTTTAGCACACTTATTAAGCACACACTGTTTATGTGACTGCTGGACGTGGATTTTTTTCCTACTGCAGCAGTCTGCGCACATCACCCTCAGAAGGATTTTCAAATCAAGGGCAGCATTCCCAGAAAGATGCTCCAGTGTACACCCAAAGGCGGGAAATCTCAAAGAAATAATTTGCTGTCAGGCTGAATGAAATAACTCCATAATTAAACTTTAGAAGTTGCTAAGTTTAATTGAAAAATTATCTAAAATTAGGACCAGTGAAGGGTTGCTAAAAGCATTCCTAACAGTGGAAACTGTTGTGGTTTTTTCAGATTTGTTTTTCCATCTCTTTCTTCAGCAGATGCTCAAAGGTGTCCTCTGCAGTTCAGCAAGTAAGAGAGCAGTGTTCTGGGGTGGTAAGTGGCTGCGTTCTGTGACTTCTTTTTTTTCTTTCCCCATTATTTTGCTTTTAAACTTTGCCCAAAGAAAATTCACCAGTTGGTTAGGCTAGAAGAAACACCTGCATGCCCCTGTTTCCTGGGCAGGATCAGTGATTTATATGATTCCCAAAGATATTTTAACCTGTTTTAAAGCCTGTTGTGACATCTGCTTGTTTGTTCTTCCACGTATGCATAGAAATGTGCGCTTCTCTTTGGGCGCTTTCTGCAGGGCAGCGTCCTGTTCAGGCCTGTGTGCGTACACCCTCATGGTCTGGTCACTCTGTGCCGCTGGTGAGGTCATTTTGAGTCGGTGATGTAAAAACACAGCTACTTGGCTATGGACTCTACATGCAAAGCTGCTGTTCCAGTGAGCCCATGGCCACGTCACACCGTGTCACCCATTCTCAGAGCTGCTGCGTGTGCTGCTGTGAGATTTGCCTGGGACCCGGTTCAGTGAGCAGAGGCTCAGAGCGCTGAGGGAGAAGCCCGTGGAAGATCCCGGGTACTTCCACCCTCAGCAGCTGGTGTGTGAAGGCGCAGCTGCCCCGTGCAGCCCCAGGCACCGAGCGTGTGACGCGCACACTCGTGGGGTTCTCTGCATTTCAGAACACACGGATGTCAAGAGTCGGGTGAGTCGCAAAAGCACCATCATTTCTCCACTGACCTACACCTGGGCAGCTTTCCCATGGCCCTGCAGAGGGTCCACAGCTCAGCACAAAGTCCTTAGGTCTTCTGAGCTGGTATGGTAGGTGTGGGTTTTCAACTTCCCCTGCGTGTAAGAGAGGGGAAGTCAGGTGTTAGAGATACACTATTCATGTGCAGGGCTTGTAAGTTCCCTGGCCAGCGTACCTCAGTGAGAGGCACAATCAAAGCTCAGCCACAGCATCATTAGATTCAGTGGCACTGATGCTCCCTGGCAGGTTTGGACATGGTAGGTTTGTTCCATCTTTGAGTTAAATCCCACATGAAAGAACAGAACTTTTTTGCTGCAGATTTCCTGAGTCAGCCACTGAGCAAAAACAAGAGTGCCCAACCAGAAAATTATCCTCCAGTCAAAATTACTTGTTTGCTGAAGATTTTGGAGATGTCCAGCCTGTTGCTGACTATATTTAGTCACTTTCTGCTTTCCCTGTTCTCACACGTATCTTTAAATTCCTGATAAGGAACAGAAGGAAAAGAACCAAATGCCACAGAGGGAGGTTAGTGGCTTGTCTGAAACTAAACAAGTCTGGAAGTCTTCTAGGAAACTGAGATCCCAATAACATCCTAAGGGGAAAATTTTCCCAACCCACTTTAGATACTTCAGCAACAGGAATTTCAAATAAGTCTTTGAACTGTCTGACAACCTTTGTCTGTTCAATATGAGCAGCATGTGATCCTAAGCCACGTATCAATTCAGACTTTTGAAAAAAGATGTAGGAGAAAAAGAACATTAGCTTGGTTTAGGACAATGCAATCATGATACATTTGTTTCATCATGTGAAAAGAAGGCATGGAGTAGTTGCACATTCAGTGTAATTCAGGTGTTCATTTGCTGACTCCTAGACAGTTTCAGGTGCTTTTTTCTTGCCAAAAGGAATTAGGCAGTAGATTCCATTTCATATTCAAAAGAGCTGAACAGTTTAGTTCTAGCACATACCTGGATGAGATCAATGAGAGCTCCATCACATTTTAGTCTACCAATGAGACACATTTTAGTCTAGCTGGAGCCACTTACTGACCATTTTCATCTTGCAGGCATCACTGTATTTTGTTTGCCTTTGTAACCCAGGAGGGCGAGTCTTGTTAGAGCGATGTTCTTGTAGCTCAACTAAATTTGGGTAAAGCCTCAAATCACACCACTTAGTTTGGGCAACTTTCCAAAGAATATACAATCTGGCTGGAGAGCCTGTAGGCAGTGTAACAGAAATCATCAGAGATCCTTTAACTTGCCTTTATAACCTCCAGAAAACTGTGTCAAATCTGTGCAATGCTGTTGCACAGAAGGGAATAGTCTGTTCTGTGAGCTCATGCTGGGTAAGACAAGAAATAATGTGTGTAAGCTGCAGCGAGAATGATTAAAGTGAGACATAAAGTAAAAAAAGTATTGGCAAAGGACAATGAAATCCTTGGAACAGATTGTCTGGGGAGGTGGTGAAGTCTGTTACTGGGGGTTTTTAAGAGCATGTCAGGAGAGCTTGGTTTTGGTTAGACTTACGTTGTGTTAAAAAGATGGATTATCTGGTCTCTGAGGCCACTTCTGGTTGCTGTGAAGCTGCTGTTTATCTTCTATGATTGGAGTCCCGTGGCCTGTGCTCTTGGTGTGCTGCAGGAGGCTCAGCAAGGGGTGTGAACTCACGCTTCTATCCACTGTGGTGTAGCAAATGCTGCCAAGGGTGAATTTTTGTTGTTTACAAACTGTGAGAATGGAGTCTGAGGAATTTCCAATGAAGTCATCAAGGATCTTCATGCGTAAGATGTTCCAGACCCAACAAAATAGGATAGCTTAGATGTTTCTGCAAAACCTCAAAATTATGTGTGTTTTTTCCTTTCTCTGCAATTGCTGGCAAGTGTCATTATTCATTTTCTTGAATAGTCTTGTCAGGTTTTTTGTCTCCTTCGAAATCCTGATGCATCCTAAATCCCACTCCCTCTGTGCAGCAGTGGTGGCGCAGTACTCCTGTGAGCTTTCCGGTTATTACACATTTCTTAGGGGCACCCTGACTAACTTTGTCAGGGGCTGTTGTGTGATATGGTCAGTACACACTGGCTGGACCCTGTACAGGTTTCTTCTTGATGGTGATGCAATATTCATTCTCAACAGATGAGAGTTGCTTTTGGGGAAATAATTAGATGCTTTTGCCTCAGTCACCGGGTTGCAATACTGAGTGATGTGCACATCCAGTGACAGCTCACTTTAGTTTCTAATCCCGTGGATTTTCTGACCAGGACAGAAGAAAGTTGCATCCTATTTCACTTCGAAGAAGCAAGTGAGGCGGATCGGTAGCACAAGAACAGAGGTACAAAACAGAGCCCTGCTGGAAGCTGGAAGAACGAGAGAGAGAACGAAAAGAGGAAAAGAAACTCACTCTGTTCTTCCATCAGGCCACGGGGTTAATCCAAGTGCTATGGTACTGGCTTGGATAGGAACCTGTGGCAGACCTGTCTCCACTTACAACTGCACCACTCAGTCTGTTGCCTTCCAGCATCCCTAGGAATCTGTATCAGTTGTTTTCTCATGGATTTGGAATTGAAAATTTACCAGATGTGGAAGAAATGGAACAGAATGAACTCTGTAGTTGTGTGGCCAGTTAAACAGGCACCAAGGAAGCATCTAAGAGGCACCTACCAGACTTCCCAGGCAGAGGTTTTTTCCATGTCAACTCGTCCCATCCCATTCCATTCCAAAAGCTGAAGAAAAAACTAGCATAGCCAGAAATCTGAATGACAATAATGACCATAACCCTCCCAATAGCCCTCGGACAGGCCCTTCTAGCACTGACACAGCCCAGCCGGGTGTGCTGTGGAAAAGGTTGCTGCTCTGTGCACTGCCCAAATCGCTTTTTCAAATGACCTTTTGTTGCAAACCATGTCTGCTATGTAAAAAGGAAATTAAAAATAAATAAAAGTTTTCAGTGGTTAGGTGATCAAAGCTTTTGTTTGCTCCTGTGGCCTCAGCAGAAAGCAATGTTACAGCCTCAGACTGGATGGATTTGTTTGGTGAGGTCTGATGGGAACAGATAACTGCAGCCCAAGAAGCCAAGGAGGAAAAAATAGATAGTTATCTGGGTTCTGCTTTTGGGGATTTTCCCCACAGTTGTTCTTTCTTGTAATTGTGAGATTTGATTTTTGTATGTCCCATGTGAAAACTTCTTAGTGGGTGTTAAGTAATACTGACTTGTATGGGAAGCCAGATTAGAAATGGCATGAAATGGTGTCACAACTTTGTCTTAGGCCATTGTTCCAACATGTTTATCTTAGAATTATATTTAGTAATTAAAATTCAAACTGGAGCAGGTGTTGAGAAAGAATATTGGGATGTCTGGGAAGTCAGAACACAGAGCTATACCCGAAGTGTAGACTGCCATAAGGGCCAGAGGTACCGGAGTTATCTTTAAATCCAGTAGTTTGAGGGCTAAAAGAAAGAAACCCTCTTTGTGCAGAAATGTGCCCTATTCCTCTTCCAGTAGGAATGGAAAGGAGGGGAGAAAACAACCCAATCACATTCTGTGACGATGTTTGATGAATTTTGGAATGGGATTGTTTGATATGGTGGTGGAAATTGCAAAGAACTGTACTAATGACTTGTGATATCTCTAGCATTTTCTCTTCTTGGGAATTTGAGTAACCAATCTGTGCTTTAGTTCTAGACTGGAAAGTCTCGGAGCAATGTCTGTTCACTTTTAAAAGGCATAAAGTAACTGAGCCAGTTCCATGAAACAACGATGATGCTGGAGTTTCTGTTCTAGTACATACCTGGTGGGCAGGAGTGGGGGCTCTGGAGAAAGAGAAACATGAATATCTGATTCTGATACTCATGTCCTGAGAGTTTTCACTTGTATTTTTGCTTTTTATCAAGAAAAACCTATCTATGCCAATAGGATTCCCTGTAAGATCACTATGGCCAACTTGTCAGAAAAATTCAGTAGTCCCTCATTATCACCACCTTCCACCCTTATGCCATTGCAAAAGTTTTTACCTTGTCCAGCTGCAAAAACTGGCAAGAATTGTGTGTAGGAAGGGAATATCTGGGTGAAGGCAGCAGGGAAAATAATGGTTCTTTCTCTCAGATGGCTTTGTGACCCTCTGAGCATGTCAGGAAACTGAGCTCTCTGACATTCTGGCTTTAATCTCTGAGTTGAATTCACAACCAGAAGTGAGATGGTGTATTTTTATCTTTTAATATGGGGAGAGGAAACAGAGGGAAAGAATAAGTGTGGAATACTGTGCAGGTGGAGGTACGAGCCTGTGTGTGTGTGGAAGAGACATACACTGTCCTAATGAAAGGAGAGACTCTTGCTGACTGCAAACAGGGAATGCTGTCTCCAGTACAAGGAATTTAGGGACCAGCAACTGATCCCTGCTGAGGTCAGAGGGTCAAAGCCCAACTAACCTCATACAAAAGAAGCAGAAGTGCCCAGTCACAACGGCTGTCAGCTCTGCACCACAGAGTGGTGTGAAAGCACGGGCAGAGCAGGGTCAGAGTCACGCAGATGCACTGCAAGTTTGGGAGGGAACTGCCAAGGGAAGGGAGCTCCTGCTGTCCTGCCACAACACCTCACCCCATCCCCCAGATAAACGGTTTTGTAACTTCCAGTTCACTTTTCAGGCAGTTATTGCTTCCCCCACAAGAATGAGCAAAAGCTGGAGGACACGTTACCTGGGGGACCAGAGCTGGACATGGATGGGATTGGGTGGATTGGCCCTGGGACGTGGGCACATCTGTTACGGGGTAACTCTCTGAGAGTGGCAGTGCCAGGGGTGGGAGACTCGGGTACAACAGCACCAGGCCTGTGGGAGCCACGAGTGTGCACCGGGCAAGGGTTAAAGGGGCACGGATACCAAGCTGCAGCTCACGTCTGTGCATCCAGCGCAGAGGTCACCACAGCTTTGGCCTGAAGCAAACAAAACTCCTATCTTACAGTTACATCACTAGAGAGAATCCTGGAGAGAACAGTCTGTTCCACCCCTGATGCCCAGCAGAGGCATAATGAAATGCCAGGGCTGAAACCTCGAGTTATAAAACTGCACTCAAGGAACATAGCATGAGTTTTTAAAGGTAGGGTGAGCAGCCAGAGCAACGGGCTCTCAAGAGAGAGGCTGTAAATTTTTCAGCACTTCAGACAAGTAAATTAGGACTGGAAGCTTTTATGAAAGATCTCTAGTTCCATGAGCAGTTACCAAACTTGAAGAGAGTTTATTTGCACAGCAAGGCAGCCTGTATCCTGATCTCATTCAGCGCAGGTGTTACCAGGCAAAATGGCCACGGCTTGTGTTTCAAGGATCAAACCAGACCCTGTCAGCGGCCTCCCTTAGGCCTGAAGGATCCAGGAGGAGTGTGGGAGAGGCAATATGCAAAGGGCTGCTTGTTTAGGCAAGGACCATCGTCTCACCACAGATTTTCACCACCATTATGGGACATATTCAGGGAATGTGATAATGGATTCACCATAGCTGTGTGAATAAATAAAGCCAGTTAGCAAAACCCCATGAAACATTCACAACACATTCTGGTTCCTGTAACAGGGTATTAATGACTGTGTTAATTAAGCAGTGTGGAAGGAGCTTAAAGTGTCATAGACACAGAAAATCACAATGGCAGAATATTGAAATATTCCTTCCCACAACGTTTTCTGTAAAAGCTGCATCAATTTGATGACATTTACCTTGTGTTTTAGTGTTTGCTAAGGAGACTGACTTTGGTGACTCTCTGAGGAGCCTCAGGGGACTGTGATGACCCAGGTCACTCAAATTTCTTTATGCTGTCTTAGAAGAAAGAAACTCCTCAACAGAAACTCTCCTCTCTGTGGCCAGGCTCTGTGGCCAGGCATGGTCGGTTAATGAACCACATATGTGGGTCATTAACATACAGAAACTGGGGATTTCAAACCTCACAGTCTTAAGCCAATAGGCTGGGGAAGAAGAGATGTTTCCCTTATCTCGTGCAAAAATTTGTACCTGCATGTTTTGGAGCCAATGGAAATAGTGTATCAGTGATTCTCAAAAACTGTTTGGTACAAGCAGGAAAAAAGTATTTCCCAGTATTTTACTGTCTAGATCACTGCAAACGTTTATCCATTTTTAGAACTCCTTTTTCAGTAACTATTAAGAACTCCTGCCTTGATGCATTTCCTCTGTCGTTGTGTTTGGAGTGTGGGCTGGATGATATTGAACAGGGGCAGGGAAAGCAGCAGAGTTGCAGTGTTTGGAAATACAAAGAACCTGTGAAATCATCCATTCTTCCACTGCCTATCCATACATTGTGATGTTCACTTCTGAGAGGCTGCTGGATGGATTTTTCAACCTCTTTCAGTAAGAGATAACTCCACTGTCTTAAAAACACATTGCCATGAAGAGTTTCTAGATATTCCATCTTGACAGTCTTGTCTAGAAGAGAAGAAATTAATCTTCTATCCACTGGGCAATTTCAGTGCTTAGTGGCCAGGAAACAGGTCTGATTGCCTGCATTCTTGCCCTGAGAGAGCTTCAGGAGAAGCCCTCTGAGAGCCCTCAGAAGTGGGAAGAGGTGTCAGAGAACAATGAACATGCTCCATTTTCTATGTTGTTTAATGGGCTGAAGATTCCTGATTTCATCCCAGTTCACAACATTTGGGTGGTCATTTAGGAAAGGTTGAAAACTGCTGGACTTTCCTACTGTAGGTTTCCTTTAACAGTGTCAGCACATTTCATTCCACTTCTCTGGGCTGTGGGGATGGATAGTGCAGAACATTTTGTTTATATTTAGACTTGCTCCAGCCATGAAATTAGTAGAATAAATAAAGAAAGAAGTACAAAGATTAGAGAGATTTTAATTTGGTACAGGCACCATTAATGGTTTATTTACTTTGTGTTCTTGGAACTTGAGCCATCTCTTGATAACTACAAATGCTCCAGAACAGCTGCAGGATCAATGGGGAGAGGAAGATAGAGCCAAAAGCAGCAGAAACCAGGTAGCCTGGGACAGGTATTGCAGTCAAGAGCAACAGGCCACATCAACACACTCCTGGTTTTGGCTGATGTGGACGGAAAGTTGCAGATCCCACAGAAAGGGAGTGAGCCATGAGCAGCATCAGGAGGGTCTCTGATGTTGTTCTGGGGCTTATTATCAGGGTAAACCCAACTTAAATAATGCCATATAGTTGGTAACAACATAGTCCTCTTGAAAATGTGTTAGAAAGCACTTCCTCGGCCATGACAGAGTTTAAGACAGTGTGAATTCAGCATGAGCTCTGAATATGTACATGATTTCTATGTCCTTCCCTGAGACTGAGGAATGTTTGCATTTGCAGGAGGCCAGGTGAGTCACACTGGGGATGTTTCCAGGAATTCCCTTCCAAACTCAGGCTTTCACCCCTCACTGCTTTGGGGGAAAGACCCAGCATCACTTCCAGTGGAGGCAGAATGTTCACAGCATCCTAAAATATGTCAGTAAACCATCTGAAATTCACACTCACAGGTTCTCACATCTGTGCTGATGTGTCTTTCCCAAACAACGGTGCTGACCTGAATAAGGCATTTTACTAAGGCAAAAAAAAAATTGGTTTATCAGGTTGGTCAGTGGCTGCTGGTGCCTGCAGCAGATCCAAGCAGTGGCTCACAGCTGCTTTGCTGCAATTTGATGCCAATGAACCTTTATCCTGAGTGGGAAGGAGAGGAGGCTTCCCCTACCTGTGCCACTGGATCAATCCTTCACCTCTGCTCATTTCCATGTCTCAATTATCTCCCATTCAAAGGGAAATATTCCCCAAAATCATTCAAAGGATGAGGAGCTGGTTCAAATTTGTAAAGTACTTTGTCATTCTGGTTGGAAAATCTCTGCAGAAAAGTTGATGTCATTCCTGAGTGGTTGTAGATTTGTATTACCTAAACTCACACAACTTTTGATTTTTTTCCTGTGCTTATTTCTGTATTTATTGCACATATTCATCAAGCTGTATTTAGAAAGTCTGATGTAATCACAGTCATGATTGTGAGATGTGATATTTTCCTGGTGTTTCATTTTATTATTCTTTGCAGACCGTAGAAAGAAATGCCAGCTCAGTCCTGGCTTTAGAACAAGTTTTGCTTTTGTTTTCAGTCAAACTACTATTCTCCTCTGTTTAATGTTCTCTTTTCCCAGCCTCAAGAACAAATCAGTAAAAGTTGGTTGTTAAGGCTTTTTTCCATCCACAAGGAGTTCCAGGAAGCTCTCCTGTGAGACCTTGGGGTGGTGCTGGTTCTGGTATTTTTCTTTAAAAAATCAAAATCTTTTCTGGCTTGATTATATGAAAGATTGTGTGAGTGCAGCTTCGAATGCTCATAAAAACATACATGCCAGGTAGGAACAGACAACTGGAACTCAGCTCAAGGCCCAGGACCTGGAGAACTGCAATCCTGTGGAACAGCTGTGATGCTTCCATTCATGTCATTTAGGAGTCATTGAGTAAATTTTATCCCTGATTTACAGCTTGACCTGGGAAGACTGTGGAGAAACTGCATTAAAAGTTTTAACTCTGGTGAGTGCTTGGAAAATAATTAGAGCAGATGCTGGGACCTTGCAGTTCCCTGGCTTTTGGATTTGCAATTCATGTGAAGATTTGTCCAATACTTGGTGAGCACCTTGAGCTTTGAGATTTTTGCCAGAAAAATCTCCACAAAGGAATTCTTTTCTCTTCAGTGCTTGACAGCTCTCTGACAGACAGGTAGTGTTCTGTGCATTCTTCTTGTCTATCCCAGAACAACCCCGCGCTGATGATTCAGCAGAGTGTAAGGTGGGAAGTCTCTTCAGACAGCCGCAGCTCTTTGCGGGCTCCAGTGAACATCCAGAGCCTCGCCAAGGGCACAGTTTGCTGTTGGTACTTCTCCAGTCACTTCAGTGCTGGGTTTTGATTGATTGCTGCTTGCAGTCCAGAAAAAGGAGATATTGCAATTGCCAAACAGAGTTCTTTAACTTAAAAGCACAAGTTAATGAATCAACCCTAGACAATAACTCTTTCCTAATGATCCAAATGTCTTAAAAGCTCAAATTCCCTTTCATAATAACACTTCTCTACCAACACTTTCCCAAGCCAATGCTTGAACTGCCTCCATGGAAAGCAATACAGCTGACATGATCAGTCCCAGGCAATGAATCAGCCCTGGATCTGTCATTCCAGAGGTTAAGGAGGAGGGTATTATTTAATTTGATCTGTACTTCGCCTGAAATTGTCCTAGGTGATTTTGGACATCTTTCCAGCCTCCAGTCTTCCAAAATGACAAAAATCTTGGAGATGAATGGGTGCTGTTATTTCGTGTTGCTGCTGAGATATCAGCTTCTGTTTCACTCCAACATTCAGATGGTTTTGATTGATGCCAGCACTGTTTCCTGCTTTGCAGCAGAGAGAATATACAGTCTTGTTGATTTCTTTTTATATTATGAAGGCCACAGTATCTCCAAGGATGGAGCCTCCACAGCTTCTCATGGCAAGTTGTTCCAGTGTTTGATCATCCTTAGAGTAAAAAAGCTTTAACTTAGGTATAAATGTACATTAGATATAAGCTCACACCTTCTCTCCTTGTCCACTTATGGAGGACAGGACGGACACCAATAAGCAGCACCTTTCCCTTATCCCTGTGCTGTGGCGCAGTCGCCAGGCAGCTGCTCTCTTGTTTTTCTCATTCGCCTGCCATTGCCACTAACACTAGAGACAAGCTGTCAGCAGGCACTTCACTAGACATCTTGAGGCAGAAAGCAAGCAGAGCAGAACTTCTCAAGCACTGAACTTCTCAAGTCTCTGAAATTAAGAAACATAGAGACAGTTAAAAAACATCAACAACCCAAAGACAAGATGTATGGGCTTGCGGGCTTGCCACAGCACTGTGACCATTTCAACAGCTTTATTTATTACCAGCATTTTGGAAGGAAAGACAAACATGTAAGCCAGAGGATGATTAAAGAGTGAGCCGGGGAAATTTAGACTCCTTCAGAATACATTTGAGTAATGAACAGCATTTATCATGTCTGTTTAAAGGCAAGGTAATAAGGACAAAGGGTAAAGCTTCACTAACAATTAACTACAGATTCTGCATTGTGTTTGTGCCTGTGTCACCCAGCTCTCTAATGTAAGCTCTCTATACTGGCTTGCCAGAACAAGCACTTTCCAAGCCCATGATTTCTGCTCAGGCAGGAGGTAGATCTACCCTCAGCACAGCTGCAGAGCATCAACACGCACCGTGCTGGCAAACACGGGTAGCTCTCCCCAAGAAAAACTTACTCTAAGCTGAATTCACTACTCTGATACCTTCCTACCTTCTGCCAGCATCAGCTCTGTCGCAAATTCCGACCTCAACTGCCCCTCTGCCTGCCTGGGCAGCTGTTTGCACATCCCTGTGGTGCATTCAACCATTCTTTCCCTCACAGCCTCAAAGTCCAGACTGGGTTTCCAGATCCTGACTGGTTCCTTCTTTTCAGCATCACCAGGGGCTTTCACTGTGCTGCCTGAGGAGCCAGAGCTGGGACAGTATGTGAAGGAATGCAGCACATCTCTTGCTTCTGGTCACAGCAGCCCCGGTGCCTCCTTGTTTGCAACGAGTGCTCAGAACTGGGCATGGCCTGGTTGGAGAGCATGGGGAAGGAGTCTCCAGTATCACTCTCCTGAAAGGCAAGGGACACAAACTAGAGGTGTGACGATGCACAAGCTATGTCCTTGCTATGCACAGTCAATGCTCCACTCAGTCCACTTCCATTTCCCCACTAACTTCTTCCCTGAGAGGAAATAGTTCATAATGCTGTGCCATTTTCCATGGAGAGACCTGTGTCATTGTGCACAACCTGCCCTGTGTTGTGGTGGTCTGTGGCAATAATACATGCTCACACGTTAATATTTTCATCATAAGATGTCAAAGATAACTGAGATTAGTTACCAGTACTGGATACGTTCAGCCATCCAGAGTGATATCTTTACCTACATCTGATTGGGTTTTGACAAGTGCTCTCACTCACCACAGAAGTTGTGAGTTGTCAAGGCCAAGAATAAATTTTGTTGATGTGCAAACTCCCGTGCAGAGAAGTCACAGCTCACCACGAAACATGCAAACCATAAAAAGGTTTCTATAACCTGCTGCCTACCTGGCAGAGATGAAGCCGTGAAGCCACCTGCATACAGTACCAGCCATTGTCAGCTCTAGGGAAACATCACTCATGTCTCTACATTGCATCACAACCTCTTTCATGCCTCAGTGTTGGTGAAGCTCTTGAACAGAATCCTTTAGTTCACAACATTTTACCATCTGTGTGTAATTACTGAGCTGTGTCAGCTGTCACCAGACAGTGGAGCTGCTGCGGAACAGCCTGGAGGTGGTGTTGGTTAGAGAAGGTCAGAGCCACAGAATTTGCAATTGGACTCCTTCAGAGTTCAAGTCAAGGGCTTCCTTGGTCCTCAATATGGATGCAGGTTCGCAGATTCCATTAGTTCAGAGGTGTCTGAGTTCAGTTTCCATTTGAGACTCTGGGGATGATGTCCCACGCAATCTCCTCAGCAGGATTTGTTGTATGTGCTTAGGCGGGAGCAAATATTTCCGTGTCTGAATTTCTGGCTGGTTTTCACAGTTCAAACTTTGATCTACCTCTCAGACTCTGGCCATATGTTTTTCTTTCTCTCCCTGTTTTCCTTTGATTTGCACTATTACCTACTGAATTTACAGCCTGTTTATGTTGGTCAGCAGCTTCAGAACCTGTCCAGGGCTCCCATCCTCCAAGCACTTGGATGAATCACTCTTCTTTGCAAGATGATATCTGTTGTCAGTGTTCCAAAATAACAACCAAACTGTAAAGTTTTACTCACCCCCTTGA
Source organism: Ptilonorhynchus violaceus (assembly GCA_013397565.1). Lineage (NCBI taxonomy): Eukaryota > Metazoa > Chordata > Aves > Passeriformes > Ptilonorhynchidae > Ptilonorhynchus > Ptilonorhynchus violaceus. The sequence continues at coordinate 410,005 of VZRJ01012901.1, forward strand.
ATTTAGTCGCCATTTTGCAATGAGTGCAACCCAGAAAAATCACAGTATTTACTTATTTATTTGTCTTCATTCCCGAGCTTGGGATGGATATTTTCCGCTGGTTCTTTCAGAAGTTTAAGTGGCAATCCAGTACAAAATCAGAAACTGGATTCCATGTATGTCATTTCCCTGACCAGAGCAGTATTTTTCATTTAAGAACAACAGCCACAAACCCCCTCTGACTGGAGGAAGAAAGTGCTTGTGTTTGCCTCTGTAATTACGTGTACCTCACAGGACCCTGGGGGACCACGTTCTGGCTCCTGACAGGACACACGGAGTACATGACCTAGGTACCTGGGTTTTTGGTCAGAATTTTAGTTCCAGTGCTGGGTCAGGCATCTGAGGATCAAAAACCTGAGGGGTTTGTCTTCAGAGCATCTACGTAATACTGAAGTAATGATGCTGCACTGGAGAAGGGAGTAGAAGGCCTGTTTGATCCACACTGTGCTGTCAAATGTCTCAGTCCTACCGTTGGTTTGTTTCATGCTGCTTCGATAAGAATTCGTGAGTATGTCACCCGCTCTGAGATCAGCAAAACTGCTGGACAGCAGAGAGTTTCAGAAATGCTCCAAAGTCAGGAGAATTTTGCAACATACAACCTTTGCAAAAGAACATGGCCTTAAAGTTATAGTCCCTTAATTTCTTAAGCAAAAAGACAACAGAGAAAGGAGAAAAAAAAAATTCATAATTACATCATTGTGTAGCATGTATGGCCCATTCCTGCCTGGTCTGGTGGGGGAAAAAAGGCACTGGCTGTAATTCACTCTAGAGTCAGAGAGCCTGAAACTGGAAACATGGAATCATATTTGAAAACAGGGTGATTAAACTCTGGAACAGACACCTCAACAAAGAACCAATCTTTCAGTCTTGGTGCCACATTCTCACTAGGTTTCTTTCTGGACCATGGGTGGAACTTGATAAGGTAAGATCTTTCCTCAAATATGATTTGTTGAACTCAATAGGATATACAGAATATCCTTTAAAGACTAGGATTTTATGGTTTATCATCATGAGAGCAGAATATTCTGAGTCCCCAATATTTCGCATTAGTCAAATCAATTTTAGCACTTTCTTGCAGGTGGACAACCACAGCTGCAGAAGCCTGTGCACGGCTGGAGAGTCGAGCCAGTGCCTGGAGCGGGCTGGAGGCCCTTTGGGTGTTTGAGGGGCTGCGAGACAGGACAGGAGTTCTCACAGGGCTTTGTGTCCTGCAGAGGCCGGTGGGGTTGGTTGAGACCACCTCACTTACACTTCCTCTCCCTTGATATAGGTAGGACAAACCACGTGTCTGGAGAAGAATGAATGTCCACGTATCTGATAAACTTTTCTGCCTACTCGTGGCACCGTCAGCTCCTGTCAAAGTGTAGAAGCAGCTGCTCAGCTCTTCACTCTTTTATTTCCAGTTTCTGCTGAGGGTATCTCAGAACATTTTCCTGCCAATCCCATTTTCATCCCAATTATCGTAAGTTCCACAGTCGATCGAACTGCAGTTACAGTTGATCTAAGGACTATATTTACCTAGGGACTGTGTAAAACAGCAGTGACAGTTCTGCACAGGGGTTCTACTTCCCAAAGTCCTGACTTACAGAAGTAAATTAGTCTTGGGTCTGTGTGCAGACACCTGTCTGGGTCGGGGAGGAGGCTCCTGTGCCTGAGTTTAACATCCTTGGCAGAACTCACATCGTGGCTGACAGAAGCTGCTGCTGTACCAAACCATCCCTGTGGGTGATCTCTCTCTGTGCTCACTCCCTGAGTTCCATGAAGCTGAAATCCAACTTCTTTCGAATTCCTTAAGAAATACCAAATTTTCAAGGGAGATTCAGATCCTATAAAAAAGTTAACACATAGGGAGGGTTAGGGTTAATACATACATGTGACACATTAAGCTCTGTGATGTATGTAGTATGTCTACGAGCACTTGTGCTGCTTTTCTTCTGTGTACATTGGCTGATGGGAATTAGACCAGGGATTTAGGAAGGGTGTAAAGGCTGGAAATCCTGCTCTAGAGAGAGCCTGTCAGGAAATACCCATTCTTGCAGTGTTCCCTTGGGCAGTACTGAGGCATCCGCAGCACCCACACGCATCTCTCACCATCAGCTGCTCTTTCTCTTGTTTATTTGCACAAAAATGTCTTTCTTGCTCGTCTGCTCCCCGCTCCTGCCTCATGGCCTTGCAGTGACCGCGGGCTGCCTTGACAGGAATCGCTGGCTGGAACGATGTGCTTTGCCAAGGTTGTCTTTATTTAGACGAGGATTCTGCTTTCTGAATTCTCTTGTAGGAATGGAGGGATCATAAAGCAGCTGCTGCACCCCACATGGGGTGCTCAGGGGAAAGGACCTTTGATACTCCTACCTTTTTTAGCTTATTGTCTCAACTTTTTACAGGGGAAACAGAACTTTTGAATGATTTAGCAGCGCAGCACACTGCCAGGAACACTGCAGCCATCCCAGCACACGCCGACAGAGCCTGGGGCTGGCCTAGGCACTGTGGGAGGGCTGGGGTAAGGCCAAGCCTGTCTAAGGAGAGCCCTGAACAGACCAGCATCTCTAAGCAATGCTTTGCTTGATGCTAGAAACACCTGTGAAAAACTTCCCATCCACTGGTGTCAGACAGAAGAGATCCCTATCTCAGCCTGGAAAGATACAGGTACAGTGGGCAGCACCAGTAATTCTGATTTGCTGGCACAGAAAGGTCTCCTTAGAAAATCCAGGTCTCACAGAGGAACTTCCAGAGTGGATAAAACTTAAAAATACTGAAAATGGAAACCAATAATTGCTAAGCACTGTTATTCGTTACCCTCCCTCCATACAAACACAATACTCACTGCTTCCTCTATTCAGTTGGATCCTTAAGCAGAATTTCAGTTGCATCTGTCCATTTTTTAAGCACCAAGAAATAGTTTTAAACCTTTTTGTAAGTATCTGAATGGATTGTTGTGTTTTACACACATACACAGTGCAGTTCCTGCATTCATACCACAAAGGGACCAGAGGGCAGACAGGGAAAGGAGCTGGAATAACAAGAGTTGATATCCTTGCTGTCTGCTGGATGCCTGACAAAAAGCCAAAGCCACCCACCACAGACTGTGAGGTATCAGAAATGTTGCTGCTGCAGAGCACTGGGGAGGCTGAGCTCGAGTTCCCCCCTGCTCTGTGTCTGTCCACTGGGGTCACTCACTCCAATCCCAGCCACAATACTGACAGGCAATAGATGCTTAATGCAGATCCTGCAGTCTAATGAGGGAAAAGTTCCACCGCTCTCAGCTGCCTTCTAACTAGAAAAATGCCTCATTTGACCTGAAAGCTCATTTGGACATGTGTGAGTCTGGTTCTGGGCAAGACTGACTGACCCAGCCCGAGCAGCTGAGGCACTGCAGAACTGCAAATCAAGGAGCATCTGTGTCGGTGTTGGCAGTGCTGGCAGTGGTGCTGGTTCTGCTGACTGACATCTCATCTCACCTCAGTGAAAGTGTGTGTTCCAGGCAGGGCAGTGATGGCCCTTGCCATATTCCCCTGCTACTGGCTTTATTACCAATACACCTGTAATTCATAATTATTTCCCGACCTGGGGGCATCAACCCTGGAAGAGAGGACCACATCACAGTGCTTAGGGACTAATCTTGCTGGTTATATGCAAAAGGGAACAGCTCCCACAGTTCCTGCTGATTTCTTTTCCTAGAAATGAATGCAAGATTTGCAGAGAAAACAAACTGTGTTGATATTCTCAAGGACGGGAGCACAGCTGAGTTCACGGGGCCCAGGATTCTGGCCCTGGTTCCACTGCTGTTCAGGAATTCTCTTCAGTAACAACTGAATAAACCTCAGACTCCTCCTGGTTTATTTTCTGCTAGTTTGCCTTATTCTTCATTTTTTAAATGGTCCAAATGACTCCCAAGATTCATTATATGCCTTTTGTTGTTTTACTTTGCTGCAGCTACGATCCATGATCGCCACAGATTCCCCAAGCACAGGAGTCCCTGGGAGCTGCTTCCAGGGGTCCCTTGGAGCTGCTCTCACAGCTCCCACAGGCTCAGCCATGCCTGTTTGTCCTTGGGAACATGCAGTCAGTGACTTGGTTGCTGAATTAAAACCCTCATGCACTGCTTTGCTTTTTTTTTTACTGTTTTGGGTACAAAGTGGAAACTTTGGGTTTCTTCTGATGTGTGCTTTTTAAACTTGACTGAAGAGCTGTAGCATCCTAGATTATCCATTAACTTAAAACTTGTGTTTTTCTAAAGAAGAGGCAGAGGTAAGAAGGCGGAAAACAAAAGAGCACTTTCTGGGTTAGTCCCTGTGTGAGAATGAGTCAACTGCCACTACTGCACAGCACAAGATCCTGTCTTTAAAAAGTTTCTGAAATAACTTGATATTTGGACAAAGAATTTCAGTGCAACATCTGAATTTCTTACTACAAAAGAAGAAGAGACGTGAAGAAAAAACCTCTGTTGGAAGGATGAATTCCTTGTAGTGCAGTATACTCGAGCTCTGCCCTAAACACTGTCCTCACTGATGGGCAGTTGCACATTGGTGGCCTGAATTTGAGAGAGTTCCAGACCAACAATTGCCTTTGAGATAAGATCACCTCTCTAAGGCTCCTTAAAATACCAGCTCTTTACAAATGCATTTCATTTTGTAGAATCACAGAATCACTGAGGTTGGAAAAGACCTCCAGGATCATCAGGTCCAACCTGTGCCCGATCCCTCACTTGTCACCCAGCTCAGAGCACTGAGTGCCACATCCAGCTGTTCCTTGGACACCTCCAGGGATGGGGACTCCAAACCTACCTGGGCAGCCCCTTCCAATACTTGACAGACCTTTCTGTGAAGAAATTGTTTCTGAAATTCTCCTAATTTCCTAACTTTTGAGTAGCACTGTTGGGCTGTAGTCCTCCTCCTCCATAAATGGGACAAGTGTCATGGGGTTGGGTGTTCTGGCAAAGCTTCACAAACACCCCAGGCCTTGATGGAAATGGAGAGGGAGGAGAAGAACAGGGCAGAGAAAGGTAAATAAACAGCAGAAAAAACAAGTACAACGGATGCTTGCAAGTTTACTGAAATACCTAAAAAGATCTGGAGAAGGAGAAAGTGTGGGTGTGGACACGTGCTGGCAGTGTTGGGAAGGGGAGCCTGTGAAGTTTCTGTGTGAGGGGGCAGCTGGGGCGGGTGTGAGGGGCTGCTCTCTCCTCTCACTGCCCAGCAGCACTCCCAGTGCTCAGCTCACCAGCCTGGAGACTGCGGGCTCAGCTTATCCACACTCACTCACAGAGCCCGCAGCTGGGCTTGCAGATAGTGAATCCTTCCTGTAAGGACTGTGTTCCTCAGGCTGTTTATTCACAGATCATTCACAGGCTTCACTTTGTGCCTGCCTCACAGCGCAGAACACACTCCCTGTGTTCTCCAGGGCACTGGTATCGATCTCCATCAAATCAGCCCCAGAAGAATGAAAGTGCAATCACAGCAGTGCTGGAGAGAGTTACAGCCCAGAGCCAGGAAGCTTAGCAGTGGCAGTTTAATAGACCTGCCATAAATGAATGGCAAGACAAAAACAATGTGCTGTGGGAGCCATAAATATGTGATTATGAAATAACAAACCAGGATTCCCAAAGTGCTAACAACCTCCTGGCATTCCATTTAATAACTATAAATCTGCCGTGGCTGGAGTTAAGTGAATTCTCCTCAGTGTATTAAACTCTCTGTTTACAGAGAGAGTAATTACTCTGACTTTTAGTGCAAATTAGAGATGCCCAGGGTAGGGCGTGTAAAATTGAACGCGGACATCTCACACTAAGCTAAAAGGCTCCCTCTGACATTTGGGGAAAACTCCCTGAACTGCTCTCAGTCAGGAGGACCGGTCTGTACCCATCCCTGCACATCCCTGCAGCCTTTCCCAAGGTGGCTGGGACTGGAAGGGGCTAAAGTCTCCTGGTGGTTGTTGATGTGGGCAGGAATGGATTGCAAGGTGCAACATGCGATGTGTCAGCTGTAACCCGGATGGGGAGGTTTCTGTAGGAGCAGCAAGGTCAGATCCCAGCGACAGGAGTTACGGATTTCTGAGTTTAACCTCGATTCTGACTTTGTTTTATGAGTTTGGAGAAACCAGAGAACTTCAGCATGGATAGATGGAGGATCAGAAAGCTCACCCACCATACAAGGAAGTTTGGCAGGTTAATTAGGATGTATTTCCTAGTGCTCTGCATGTGAAAGGTGCCAGGACGTACACCTGATAGTGTTTACAAATGGCCACAGATAAACTGAGAAAGCTTTAAAATGTTTGCTGCGAATTTGGTGGGAGCAACAGGAATGGTTCAGATACAAGAAAGGAATGGGAATGGTGTAGAAAACCAGCTGGATTTCCAGTTTCTAAATACCATCTCTCAGGCCATGAGGCTGTCAGGGAGCGACAGCATTGACTCACTTCCACCACCGATGGCGAGGATTTCTAAGGTGACAGGCAATCACCAAATGGACTCCCAAGGACACTGGGCAGCCACTGCCCAATACTGGAATCTGGATTGAAAGCAAGCAGTGGGGAATGAGCTTAATTATGCCCCAGGGAGGAGTGAAAGATGAAAACACGATTGACATCAATCTAGTGGTCCTCAGAAATAGTCACTGAATAGATGTTTGGGTGAGAAGAAAACAAAGTGGATAATGAAAGTAACTTTATACACAGTGGCACAGGACAGATATTGGAGTCACAGAGTCACATACAGAATGAGAAACTCCTCAGCTGGTTTATGCAAACCCTTCCTGGAATTCTTCTGAAACAAGAGGTTGCTCAGATCCTATCAGGTTCCTAAGTTGTGATCCTTGATGGAGATCAGAGGGTGGAGGAAACAGAAGAGTCTTGTCCTTTCCCCTTTCCCACGTACATCATACTCGGGTTCCTTTTCTCCATCAGTGCAAGGTGATTGCAGTGGCTTAAAGAGTGTGCACAGGTGCAGACCTGCCTGGGACCACGCTGAGAGTCCTTCTGGCCCAGAATGGTGCCAGGTCCCTGCAGCAGCAGTGGAGGGTCCAGCAGACTCTGTACCTCTCACAGGTGAGTTTTAATTATGGCAAAACACCAGAGGGAATCAGAGACCGTTCTGGTTTACCTCGGACCTTCTCCCTACCCGTGTGCCTTAAGAGGCATCAGTCTTGCTTTATACCCAGCTCCTAAATATAATTAACCTTAATAGGCACCTTTGCCATTCCCAATACTTCCTTCCTATGAGATCAGTGCAAATATGGCTTTTCAAGCCCTCTCTTTCAAGGAACCCCAACAGACACATGTGGGGGTGTTTTTATTGAACACAATCTGCAAAAATGTATTTCACCTTATTTCCTCTCCATGGGTGCACACAGGCTGTGAGCTGCTCCTACATGTGATGACTGGGAGATGGATGAACAGGAATGCCACGGAATGCTGTCCAGGTCCAGCAGCAGCAGACGCAGAAGTGATCAGACGAGTGAAAGAATAAACAAACATATAAAGCAGTACTGGACAAAGCTGAGCCATGAGGAAGGGCTGTGGACAGAGGCACAAGGGCTGGCCCACTCAGAGGCACAGATTCACAGAGGGAATTCTGTCTTTCATGCCAGTAGCCTTACATAGAGGAAAAGGAGTTTTCTTTCTCCTTGAAATGACAGTTTTTCCAATATAGCAGCCCACTAACCATCCTAAGGAAAGACAGAGATAACACAGAAGATGATTCTTTCCTCAACATCTTTTTACTTTATTTACCATTATATAGTAGCCTCTGCAGCTGTTGGTCCTCCATTTTCCTCTTAAAATTGACACTTCTTCCAAAAGCTGTAAGGTCCCACCCTTAAAAGTAACTGGAAGCATTCCATGAAACTGATTGCATGCAAAACCTTGTTTAGTGGCTGAGAAGAAGATGGAGCTGGATAAGGAATTGTATTTCGCTTTGCCAAATTAGTCAACACAGCAAAGGCAGCAATCACTCAGTAAACACAAGGCAGGACCTGGCACCTTGTTGTAGATGGACAGGCAGATAAGGCAGCACAGAGGCAGTATGTCCCAGTTACCCAAAGAGCAGCTCATATGGGTTTGCACTGTCATTACTGAGGTCTGGAACAAGAGCAGATAATCTGTTGAAAAGACCCTTTCTCTGCAGAGAAAAAGATGAATTGGAAGTGCAATGACTTGGCTCACTCCATACCTCCGAGACACACTGCAGCTTTTCAATGGAACTTTAAATATTTGCCCTTGCACTGATAAAAAAACCAGATTCCTTTCAGGTTACTGTTTTTCTGAGTTCTTAAATCTTCTTTCCAAGAAGATTATGAATAAGACTCCAACCTTCTCTGCAGCACTGCAACACACTCCGATCTCTTATTCTCTGAATCAGGCCTCTGATTCCTCAGGGATTCCTCATGCCTGGTTAGATTCCACCAAAAAGTACAGATGGTTTGGACTCTGCACTAACATCAGGGCCCAAAAGATTGGGGATGCTCAAAGACATGCAGAAATTCCATTCTCAGATCCCCTCCCTGGCCTCTGTGGCCTTCCTGCGTGTTGGTCACACTGGGGTGTGAAACAACCAATTCACATTTCCTTGCTGTTTGTCTTGTGCCTCCTTGACCCAGCGCTCGATGTCTTTGTGTTCCAGGTCTAACAGGATTATTTATACATAAACCAGACCCATTCTTGTTTGTTCAGATCAGTTTTCTCATTGCACTGTTCTTCTATGACAACTCAGTTTTGGGGCTGGAGGATCTTCCAAGCCCAGTTGGACGCAGCACAGGGTGATGCGTGTCTGCGGCTGGGGACAAAGGCATCTGCCACGTGTGAGCGCAGGGACAGCAGCTGGGCTGCTGGCACCAGGAGAGCTCTGCAGGACTCGCTGGTCTTATAAAAATCACAAAGGCATTGAGGAGTTCCTGTCCTATTGCAGTGTTGTAGGAAGATAAAAAGCGAAAGGAAGGACCAATCACCACAAAAAGAAAGAGGGGGAGGAAGCCTCTCCTGCTGGTCTACCTCTCCGTTCTTTGGCTGCCAAAAACTGTACAGCCCTTTGGCTTTCCCTTGTCCTGTGGTAAAGTCATGGACATCAAGAGGGAAAAATCAACTCCTTGGCTTTACTGCGGTCTCTGGCATGTCCACATTTTGCATCTCTTCTAAACTTGTTTCTCCTGAGATGAAAGTGCTAAAAACATTTTGGCTGGGTTGTTGTTGTTGTTGTTGTTTCTCAGGTGAAGACCTGCTCAGTCCAGGTCCTGTTCAGCAGACAGCACAGATTTAAGGTGTTCAAAGATCTGTTGTGAAGCAGGACCGGAGCAGTGGCAGTGGATTTGAAACAGACTGTTCATGCTTTGTTTCCCCTTTATTTTGGTAACACCAAACAGGACTTTGTCTAATAGAGCACAAATGATGAGCTGATATGAGTTGTTGTGAGCAGCACTAGCAAAGAGGAAGGAAGCACTAAATAATTGGTTGAAACTCTTGGCTTCCCAGGAAATGGGATAAACAAGGTTGGCAGGCACCTCACAGAGATCTTGATGCGAGGGAATTCCATTCTCCTTTTAGGCTGTGTTCTCTCTAACACAGATGTTTTGCCCAGCTTTTTGCTGCAGATTTACAAACACAATGTTCATCCCCCGGCAGACAGGAGAGATATCCTCCTCCCTCTTCTAAATTCAGGGAGCTGGCTCACATTTTAATACAGCCAAAAGCCTCTTCGCTTTGCAGAACTGATGGGCACTGCAGAGAGTGTGCTCAAGGGATCACAGAATGTACCAGCCTGAAAGAAACGCTGCGTGTGTGTTGATATGCTGGAGCAGCTCTGTTATACACCTGGGCTGTGCTGCTGCGAGGAAAACCATCCAACAGTGGTTTATAGTCTTGGTGGCTGTTGCCTGTTTGGTGCCAACAAGCCCAGAAAGTTGGTTCTTTGGGCTGGCTCTGGATTAGAACATGATGCTGCACCAGATTGTTTTTGAAGAGTTACAACTGTGTCTAAATGGAACAAAAAGCATGAAACAAAATTCATCAAAACAAGCAAAGTGAAGCCGTGCAGGAACTAACCACGGCATGGCTTAACCCTCGCCTCTTCCTGCCAGCTGTGGCTGATGTGGTCCCGGGCTCGGGAGGAGCAGAGGAGACCAGGAATGAAGCGTGGTGCTTGGCTCCCAGCTGCAGGGGCACACGCAGGCATCCCTCAGGCCCCCCTCAGGCAGGGAGGAGCCAGCGGCTCTCTGCATCTGCAGAGAGAGGGACAGCAAAGCGCCGGGGATCACAGCTGGGGCAGCTGGTGACCCTGGTAACGAGCTTGGCTTTCTGGGCAGGGTGGGACACCACGCTAGCCCTGGGGATCTGTCAGGATTGCGAAACCTGACGGCACAGAAAGGGCATTTCTAGTCTCTGTTTCAAAATAGGGCTGGATATCAGAGGGATGGATTCCTCAGGGGCAAGATTGAACAACAAAATACAAATACATGCAGGAACTGCAGACTTCTATGTGCTTAACAGGGAGCTACGTAACAGGAAGAAAAATGTTCTCCCTTATTTTTCTGTTAGTAAAGCTGCCAGTTTCTTGACGTTTTAGAAAAATGAGACATCTGATGATGATTTACAACCGCAGAAACTTCCCAAGTGAACGTGCAACAGCAGCTTATGGAAGTACCCAGAGAACATCATGTGAGAAACAATAATGAGCTCTACAAAGGAGGCTCTGGGCAATACGGTTCCAGATACAAACTTAAAACTTTAAAGTCAATAAATATTGGTTATTGGTTGAGCGAGGCACAGACCAACACTCAGCTTGGCTGCACATCTGGTCTCTGGTCAGTGCCCCGCAGTGTCAGAGAAGGGCTGCAACCAGTGGTGTAACCTCTGTTCCCGATATGGGACCAGACTGAGGCGTCCGTGCCTGTGTGCAGACCCTCGTGTGTGCACCCGTGCGTGCTGCTGAGGCTGGAACTGGAGCAGCAAAGGTAAAGCCTAAGGACTGAACGGCCCATATCACTGCCTACGGGAGCAGCATCACAGAAATCACACCTCTGCCCAGAGTGCAGAGGGCTGGGAGGCTCTCTGGCCTCCTTACGCCAAGAATCACTGCCCTAGAATGATGTCAATGACAAGTTTTTACACTCTAAGTCAAAACTTTTCAATGCTAATTGGAAGGGCAGCAGGAGATAAGTCACTGAAAACGTGTTTCACCAGCAGGTTATTTTTGGGCTGCAGGAGAACATGTGGGGAACATAAACCTGTACAGCCTCTCCAGGTACTCTGTAAATTATTCTCACCCCTGTTTACGGGTAAGATACTGTGTTGCAGCTGTCCTGGTGACCTCAAACTCCTGCACATAAAGGACTTTTTATTTTGATTCACTGGAGGCACTTTGGAGGCATTACACTACCATACTTATGACTTTTTTCCCAGGTCATCTAAGTGAGGCATTCCTTGCCAAATACTTTTTGTCTCTACTGTCTCCTTTGGGGATGCACTGTTCTAGTTTTTCCTTTAATTTATTAAGCAAGCATGCTTCCTCCTCATAACAGAGGGGCAGGGAAGTGCTTCAGAGAGTGCAAGAAGTGGTGAACACCAGCCAGACCCAGATTTACTTCTCCAGGGAGGAGCCCAAAGACACACCTGATCCACCTTGCATGTTAGCCCAGGATGCTGCACAGTCTGCGGTGCGGGATACAGGGGCAGCATCTCAGCACCTGCCTCCGAGGGAGCGCCACAGGGGGTGTGTTACGCAGCAAAGGAACCACAGACAGAGGAGAACAGGAGAGATGGAAACTCTCCCCTTCAGAAGCCTGCCTGGCTCCATCGGCAACAAAGAGCGCTTGTCACAGCAGCCCATGCCACACGCTGCAGGGAGAGCCCCACGCTCAGCGAAGGGAGGCAAGGAGCTCAGTCAGTAGCGGAGAGAATGTAGACAGAACTCAGGGTTCAAGAGGAATGACTTAGAAGGGCATGGGAGGTTTTCCTGATGAAAGGACAGACACCTTAGTATCCAAGTACCAGTGAAAATGTGCCTATAAAGCAAATTATGTGGTCTTACACCTCTAGAACATGGCGTCAGAGTTTTTGTGAGCTGTGCTGTAACAACATGAAATGGGTGTATTGTTTTACCGAAGTTTCCAATGGGCAATTTCCTTCCCACAGCAGCTCTTACTATGATCAGCACAACCTAATCCCCTCAGTCACTCTCAGCTCAGCCCTGACACACCTTTCCTCTCTGATATTCTTTAGATGTGTTACAGGGTCTTTAAATAGCGGTGTTGGAAATTGGAACACACAGTGACCTACGAGAGGTGTGCTGAGGAAGAGCTGTGCCAGCTGAGCTGGTACAAAGACCAGCAGCATTAGAAACTGCAGATAAAGGAATAGAAATCTTGAGGTGCTCAGAGTATTCAAACACACAGCAACAACAGAACATCAACTCCTCATTGAAGCTTGGATGAGTTCTGGCCTGGCCTGTATCACCTCCCTGGCTCCTGAGAAACTCCAAACTCTGTCCAAAAGGCAATTGTGTAAGACATGGGGAATGGTACAAATGTGTGTTTCATTAGGAGTGAAGATTTGTGATGTTCTCAGCATGGCAAGGATTGATCAAATGGACCAAGCACTTCAGTCATCTTGCTAAGGTGCATGAACAGGCTGTTCTGAAAATCGGCCTCCAAGTGGTAAGAGAAGGAAAACATGCTAGTGATTCTGTGGAGGTGACAGGGATGAATCTGGGCAAAGAGAAGAATAACACTTCAGGTGATTGTAACTGTTCCAGAAGTATTATCCAAGACATTGCCTAGTCCTGTATTTAAAGCAAGATTTGTTCCAAGACATGTTAACAAAGACATTTGAGAGGCACTGTGCATGTCTGCCTCCCTCTAATGCTGCTGGGCTGATGCCACCCCTGAGCAGGGACCAGCCAGGGGATCCTGCTGTGAGCCAGGACATGGTCAAACTCTTCTTCTCCTACTTCTTGAGAGGTGATAATGCTCAATCAATTCCCCCTTGCTGAGAGAAGGCTTGCAGTGTGACATGAGCACAGCAGGATCCTCTCACTGATCTGTCCCAAATGCTCGATCAAAACTCACTGAGGGCAGCAGTGAGGAGGCAGGTGATTCCTGCCCCAGGGGCACGTGAGCTTTGGGCTTTCTTGGGTAAAAGCAGCATCAGTGTTGGCCACTCAGGAGAGGTGCAATGGAGAGCTAAGCAATCAGTGCCCCTAAATCAGAAAGGTGCAAGCCACAAGAGATGTGAGACATTCTTAATGTTCAGAATTAAAATAGATGAAAGAGAAAACATTGTCTGTACCTTCCTGCAAGGGCAACTTTTAAAGCTTCTTAACCCATCCATGTGAACTCTTATGTCTGTCTGATGAGACAAGGCAGTTAGCAGTCCAGGACTGACACAAATGGCTAAAATATTTAAAGTTTTAAGAAAACTGTATTGTTGTGTAGCAGTAGGCAGCCTAAGAATAACACAGTGCATGGAATAACAAGGAAAAGCTGTGGGAGGCAGCAGTAATGAGCCTGGCGTTCTACAGTCTCCTGCCTCGCTGCTGCCTGCAGGCGTGGGCTGGTGGAAGGGTCAGGCTGGCTGCTCCTTCAGCCCTCGGAGCCTAATGGGCTCCCACCCTGGCCACAGCATCCAGGAGAGTACAAACCAAACTCTCGCCTATGTACATGTTTCTTTCCCCTAAATTACTGTGTCTTCCTTGCCAAGTCGCAATTAGGTGAGAGCAGAGCCGTGTTCCAACCTGCACAGGCACCACTGAGACTCGAAGCGCCTCTGGCCCATCCAGTGCCTGTGCTTCGGTGGGGAGTGGGAGATAGCCCTTTTGCTTGTGATTCTCTTCGAATCTTCGCCATTATTTTAAATGTTCCGCAGAAACAACTCCTCTTTTTCCCATGCAGGTGGCTGCAGTTGGAAAGAACTCCATTAGCTCACCATTTAGGGGACATTGACAAGGCAGGTGTACCAGAGACAGGTCTACAGCTGTGGATATCTCCTCACAGCTGGGATGGTACAAAAGGAGGAGTGCAGTCAGGGTAATTCGGTAAGCAACTGGCTGATGGGTTATGGCTGCAACTGGCTTCAAGGAATGGAAGCAAAACTGTTGGAATGTGTGTTACTGGCCTCATTTTACTGAAGATTAATGGAAAAAAATGATTGATTCTGCTCCTGGCGTGTTCTGCAGGACTGCGATGATAACATTTGAGCTCTCTGTGGCTGTAGATTTGAGCTCTTGGAGATCACCTGGTGTTGAATATTTTTTCAGGCAACAAAACAAAGGACCACCTGTTACTCTTGGGTCTAGAGGGAAACTTTTTAATGGAATGGCCCCTATCTCTCTGAAAAATGTTGTTTGCTGCAGTTCTGAGCAGTCACACAGGACATTCTGAGCCAAAGGATTTTATCAGAAAAAGCATTTTCTTGGTGTCCAATGTTTTTGACAGCACTTCGTAAATAATCATTTTGGTACTAATCCAGCAAAGCACTTAAGGGTATCCTTAACCTTAAGCACAGGAGTATTTCCTAGATTTCAGTGGGGCTATTTATATACTTCAAGATGAAGACATGTTGAAATGTTTTGCTGGATCAGGTTTCCTCAGCATCTCCCCCTGCCCAAGCTGGAGCTCACTCTGCTTCTGGTGAGGCCTGGCAAAGTGCCTGTTCTGTGACACACAATTGAGTCCATCATCTTCAATTTTTTTTCCTCCTCGTGCATTTAAATTGACTTTGAACTGAAAGACCAAACTGTTGGCGACACACACAGCTCAGAACCCAGCTTATGGGGAAGGTCTTATAGATACCCATACAGGACATTAAATTCACACTTTAACAACCATTTACAGATACAAATTACCTCAATATGTGTTGCTGGGAGAATGGGAAAATATAATTGAAACCCATATCAAATTTAAGTTGAGAAAAGGACATCTCTAGAACACTGCACAATGACTTCAGCAACCAAATATAAGGATTAAAATACACAGAGCCTTTAAGCAGTAGCATGTGCAGTCGTGCACATAGATAGCCAGAAAATCCACTAACATTCCATCAATTTTAAATGAAGCATGCGAGGACCAAGTAAAAACACTCTTGCAAGATGCGTGCTCAAGAAATAAATTAAAAACATCTTTACCCCAGATCATCAGTCAGAACTGAAGTGTTGGCTCTGCAGGCTGGAAAGTACACAAACCATTTTGCAGTCTCACTTTCTGCACCTCTGCAGCGATCAACATTCCACAAACCCCACAGCAACATTCAGACTGGGGGAAAAGCCAGGGCCCTGTGGAAGCTACAGAGAGAGGAAAGGGCAGGGGAACATGAACAGCAGGACCAAAGCCAAAGCCAGAGCTAGGAGCTGAGGCCCAAAAAGGTCCCATCCCAAAGGGAAAAGGATGTTTGAACGTCAAAAGTCTGAATTGTGCTGAGGTCTTTGCAGGCTGTGGTGTTTCAGGGTGTACTAGCTGAGGATGTTTTCTCCTTGTGGGAACGGTGGAGTCAAACCAAGCTCCCCATGGTCAGACCCCATGTCTTCTTTGAGGCACAGAGGCGCTTGTTCCCAGCAATACCATGCTGCAGCTACAGCCCTCAGCCCTTCTCACTACAGTTCTTGGGGCCGATCCTGAGAATCCTCCCCTAGATGTTTTCCAGAATCTGTATATTTCACTACAGAGGCTGGAAAAGCAAAGACACCGGAACACACATCCACTTGGCAGCACATATCTTACTGCATCCCCCTTGGTTTTTACCATCTCAGGTGTTAGTTGAGCTGCTTCAGTGCTTTAGGGACTTGGCATTAATGTTCAACTTGGTGTTTCACCCACATGTGAGAGCTGACAAGGCTTCTCTGCAAATGCTCTTCCTCACTGGTGGCCAGGGAGAGCTGGACACAGTCCTGGACCCACCACGGCCCAGGAGGTGGCAGCCCCTGCCCACAGCCACCTACGCCCTGGTAGCAGCCAGAGGCGGTGAGCCTGTCCCCACCGCCGCACCGACCCTCCTCCTCCTCCAGCTGCTCTGGGTTCTCTGATCATGCAGGAAGGATGGAGGACATTGCCAAATTTTGCTTGGCTGGACTTCGATTTTTATTTTTATCTTCTACAGCTTGTAAAAAGGCTTTTAAAAGATGGGACATGTCTCTCTGTTTTCTCCACGGGCTCCGCTTCTCTATGACTTTTTTCCCTTTGTTTCCAAAGGGTCTAAAAGTAACGGGCTTGTTTTAAGCTCCCTCGAATGAAAATTATTCCATTCCCAGGTTGCCTGGGGACGGTGCCTCCCAGAAGTTGCTTTAGGATTGTTATTGCAGGACCAGCAAGGGGAGCTCAAGCCTTGTTTACGGTAGGTCCTGCACTAATTCTCTCTGCTAGCGAGCTGTTTTTCATCCCAGTGCGTGACCCGCGCGGGGATGCCCATGGGATGGTTCGTGCTTTGGCGGGCGGGGGCTGTGGCACGACGCGGGGCAGTGGGAGGTGGAAGCGGGCGGCCGGTCTTCAGGCAGGAAGCGAACGAAGAGAAGGTGCGGGGGTCGGCCCGGGCCCAGCCGGGGGGAGCTGCTCAGCGCCGAGACGCCAACGCGAAAAGGAGCGTTTTTCTGACCGAGTCCGCCCAGCTGCGCCAGCTGCCAGCCCGGGGGAGAGCGGGGGAGTAGCCCAGCCGGCCCGGGGCGGGTGGTCCGCACGGACCCGCTC
>VZRJ01012901.1:427970-443459 GCA_013397565.1 Ptilonorhynchus violaceus
TGGCAGCTCTACGGGCCGTGCCCCGAGCCGCCCGCCGGGCCCGCCGAGTGCCCCGCAGATGCCTGGTACCCGCCGGGCCGGGCGCCCTTCGCCGCCCCCGCCGCCGGCATCAAGAGCGAGCTGGAGCCCTGGGTCGAGGGCTACGCCGGCGCCTACGGCGACCTCCGGTAAGTAGCCGCGTCCCGCAGCCCACCGGCATGCACACCCTGCGCTGTGCCTCCCGCCGGCGCCGGCATCCTGCATCCCGCCTCCCGCCAGCGCCAGCATCCTGTGCCCCGCATCCCTCATACCGCCTTCTGCACCCCGCATCCCGCCGGCACCCCGCGCCCCTCCAGCCACCCCGCCGCGTCCCGCAGCTGCCCTGCGCTCACCGCGGGTCCAACCCCGCTCTGTCCTGGCTGTTCCCGCCTTGGTGCACCTCGCTGCTGCCGGAGCTTCCCTTTCTCCGGGATGCTGTCATTTGGGACTCACTAGGCGAGATCGTGCAGGAATACCGCGGTGCACGCCCGGTGTCCCCACCGTCCCGTGAGGTCGTTGCGTTTATCTTGTTTCCTCACGCGTCTGTTATCCCGCTGCTCCCGGCCACTGGGAGCGGGCGAGATCGGGACGCTGTGCCCTGAAGCACGGACGGATTTTGAGATCGAGTTAAAATCCTCCCAGCTCCTTGTCCCGCCGAGAATGCGGTGTGCGGAGCAGGGAACCCCGAATGTAGTGGCTGAGAAACATCACCTGTGCTTTTGGGCTGTTTTGAGTACAGGTAGAAAATGCATTTTAAAGTAGAGCTGGAACGGGTTTTGGGAATGCACCAGGGGAGGAGAGATTTGTTTGAGAAGTAGGAGTCGATCTAAAGTAATTTTTCCTTGTGGATTAACCTCAAAAAAAAGAAGACGAACCACCTCTGTAAAATACATGTACAGCATCTAAACAAGTGGGCACCTGCATGCTCACCTGTCAGCACAGCCAAGTGTGGCCGAGCTGATGGAAATGGGAAGGGAGACAGGGCTGCCTGAGGGATTTTCTGCAGGCTCAGAGGCAGCCCCATCCAAGACTATGTGAGGCCTCAGCTGGGGTTTGCATCGTGGGAGTCCTGCATCCACACATTCACCCCGTGATGCTTGGGATGCTGAGAGCAAAGACTGAAATGAACAGTTAGATTTTACTTCTAAATTAGCACTGAGTGACTGCACTGCCTCTGGACTTGTTTGTGCTTTAAATGGTCACAGCTTCATTTGGGCACTGTGGCAATTTCCATCCACACAGTGATTTACTGGGGGATTGTACAGAGATGTCAAGGGCTTGGCAAAAGAAAAAAGAATAAAAGTAATGACAGGTCAGAAAGAGTGCAGCTGTGAGCATCATCCAGCTGTGAGCTTTGTACGTGGCAGGAGCTATGCAAGCTGCGGGTGTGCCTCTGGAGTCTGGATAAATCTCTACTGGAATCAGTGCAGAGGGGGCAGGGAGGAATCAAGTTGGAAAAGTTCAGCGTTCGGATGCTGGTGATGGCGGTGCAGGTTTGTTCTGTGTGGCTGTTCCGCCTGCGGAGCCTGTGCAGTGGGATCCCGCGCAGACAGGGAACGTTGCGCTGAGGAGAGCAGGTGTGGGTGCCCGTGGAGGTCTGCAGGCAGTCTTGGGGGCTGGACCAGGAAGCAGCAGGTACATTTTGCCCGGGTCTTGCCTTAGAGATAAACGACATCTCCCTCATTCCTGTGGGAAGTGCTGTGTACTCCTCTTCCTTGCAGCTCTGTTCAGTGTGCTGTGCCTGCTTCCCCTAGCAGACTTGTGTGGGATCAGTGGGGTTGGAGCTGGCACAGCGACCTGTACACCATCAGTATCTTGTCCTTTGAACTCCAAGGCTCGTACAGCACTACCCTGCTGCTGCGAAGGTGTAATGGGCTGACATCCTGTCTCTGTGTTCAGATGTAATTTTCAAACATCGTAAGGAAAGCGGAACACTCATCGTGGTCTGGCTCAAGGCATATGTGTTAATCACTGCCAGGTTTACATTTCATCCTAGCAAAATCTCCATTAGCTTTACTGTGTGCTGCTGGCCCATTCCTGCAGCTTTGCATTTTCTTCTGGGTCTGTGGGTACCAGCAAAGGAACAGCCTCTGCTGCTGCCAGAGCTGGAACGGCGGTTGTGTACCAGCATCCCGGGCAGCAGTGCCTGTGGGAAGAAAGGATCATGGGAGCCAAGAGGCTCTGTAGTAAAATTCGCTGATGGAAGGATGATTGGCTTTTGGACCTGCACCCCTCTGCTGCTTGGTGCTGGATCTGATCTCCTGCCCTATGTGACTTTGCACATAGAGCTTGCCCCTCGTAGCCTCAGAGGATGCAGCCTCAGCGCTCTGTGAGGATGGTGGGGGCACTCCTGGGGGCTTGACGAGCCTGGGGTGATGGGCACCTCAGTGCCCTGTGCCTGAGGGTGCTGGCAGGGGCAGAGGCACATATGCCTGCTTTGGAGAATAAGGAGCATTTCAAGGTATGCTGCTCCTACTTTCTTCCCTCTCTGAACAGTCCCGCTGTCTGCCAGCAGAATCATGGTTCTTCCCTCACAGATGAAGTTCTCCCAAGCCCCAGCTCTACTCTGCTGCAGTTGGGGCCACGTATGGGTAGCTATTTTTTGACTTAAACACCCCCCATGCGGCACTAAAGCATGAGCAGTTTCTGTTATTTTGGAGGCTGTCAGGGTTTAGAGGTGCTGACACATCTCAGAAACACTGTGGGCATGAACACAATTTGGTTTCATTTAAAGCTTTTAGTACAGTGTCCCTGACTGCGCCAGTCAGGCTTACATGTAATTAGTAAATTAATCCCAGGTTTTGTTACCCTCTGGATTCGGAGCTGTTTATCTTTGTGCTCTGGTTGTTGCATCATAAGTACCAGCAGTCTTTTAGGTGACTAAATAACCTGTTTCAGGAGCAAGATGCAGCACTGTCAGAATAAATCCAAGGTTCTGCCATCAGAATGACTTGGAAGACAAAGTCCAGTGGTCGGTGGGAGGGTATTGGTCTCTGGTTTAAGCTGAAATGGAATCAGAGAAGGAGCTGTTACTGAAGCAATGTAATCGAAGTGGAGAAAAGGATTTAAGGGGCTTTTGGCTTAGGAAAATCTGCTGTCCATGTGGATGTTTTTAAGTGGCATTTGCTATCACTGGTGTTACCTGATGCTGACACTGGTCGGAATTCCGGTGTTTGCTGGTTACATCTGCCTTTGGTTCCTCTCCCCAGTCTGGCTGTGATCAGCTTGGGCCAGTGCCACGTGTTTATTCATCACCTGGCTCGATGGCTCTGTAATCGTTTCAGCTCTGTAATTGTGATACTGCTTACAGATAATACCTGTGATAATTCCTGCCTATAGAGAGAGGAGATAAGGCTCTGTCAAAGAGATGAAAGGATGAAGGGCAGTTGTTACCCTGAGAGATGGAATGAGGCAGGAGGTCATTCCCAGGGTTGCTCTCACTCCCAGTCCATGCCCAGCAGTAGCTGCTTTGGCATCCCAGCCCCAGGAGGACTCTGGGGACCCCCAGCTCTGCGCTGGCAGAACTGCAAAGCCCTTGGGAAGGGGCTGACCCTCCCATCTGTTGTCAGCATAACCTTTCTGCTCTGGCGATCGGCCATAGGATGTAAATACTCCTTTTGAAGACAAGAGGACGGTGGCAGAATGCTGTGTGGGCAGCCGGTCCCTTTGGCCCCTAGGGACAGGGAACCTCTGGTGGCCGGGAGAGTTGGGGATGTGCTAAAGCTTGTTGTCGGTTCCTGATAAATGGAGAAGAGAAAACAAACAAATTTCACCCCCAGCACCCCTCCATCCTTTCTCTGCTCAGAGACACAGGACCACTGTGTTAATCCAGCTGGAGCTGGATTAGAGAACTCAGGGCTTGGTTGAATGTGAGCTGGCACGACACCGGGCTGTGGCAGGGTGCATGTCTGTCATGGCTGGAGCTGATGTTGCGAAACAAGTGATACACTGAGGGCAGGTAGCTGGAGCTGCAGGGATGTTGGAGCTGTGCTCATCAAGGAGAACCCCTCAGGACTGGGGGAGCAGCCAAGCAGGCGCTGCTCGGTGCTGCACTGGAGCATGGCACTGGCGGCTCCTTTTCCTCGCTCTTGAGCATAGATCAAACCTCATAAGATGGTCTCCTCCTTTTCCCCTCCCTCCTGTCTGTCCCTCCCTCTCTTCCCTGCTCTCCCATGCTCCAGCTCTCCCTTACTACGGGGGAGATGGTAAGGGGTTGGGCTGTCAGGGGTTGGGCTGTGGACAGCAGACATGTAGGGTGTCTGTGTGGGACCTACCCACCTGCTCTGAGGGCACACAGCATCTCTTTGCCTCTTCACTGCTCAAAGGCAGACTTTGCCCCATCCTCTTCTTCAAATGTCCTGAACTTTTGGGGTCTTACACCCTCTGGAAGCTGGTTCTGCAGTTCCATGCCTGGTGTCGGCAGTGGTTATTCCACCCCCGTTCCTCTCAAGTGCTGGTTGCAGTGGAAGGACAGGCTTTATGTGCACTTGGTGTTGGAAGCAGCAGCTGAGAAATCAGAAAATTTTGCCAAAGAAACAATCCACAGAAAGCTTTAAGAGCATTGTTGGGTCAGAGTCATGCAGGTATTTTGTGTGCTCTCTCTTGTATTCCCAAGGCTTCAGGGCAGGAGGCTGTACGGGATCTGCTCACAGTGGCTCTTCTGCTTGTGCAGCTTTTACATTGTTCCTGCTGTTTACAGATTCCCTGGTATTATCCATGGCACAGATGAGCTGTGCTTTGCACTACTCCTTGCAGCCAATCTCTGGCATAACCATTGGTTTTCCTGCTAGGAGAACTTCATTCCAGACTGAGAGCCAACTAACAATGGGAAGTACTTTGGTGCTGCTTCTCAGGACAGAAGGGTATGTCAAAATACCGACCGGGAACAAGAGATACAGCGTGTTTTGTAGCCCGGGGAACAGGAGTCAGTCCAGGTCAGGATCCCCACTGCAGAGATGGGTGTTGCTCCCCGGGACAAGATCCACGGGCACGGGCAGCAGCCCCCGGGGCAGGATCCCCACCGCAGGACGGGTGTCACTCCCCGGGGCAGGATCCCCAGCGTGGGCACGGGCATCCGTGGCTGCTGGAGGTGGGATCGTGTGCCCGTGGCACAGAGCCCACGATTCCTGGAAGTCTCTGTCTCTGGCCCCTTTCTCAGAGCGCGGAAGGCGTGGGACAGTCCCGGGAAGAATCAAAGCAGAAACACAGTAGCGAGGCAGCGAACGTGAGCGGCATCCAGGGGGCCACGCCAGCCCCGCGCCCCCGCGCCGGGACCCTCCAAGGCCGCGCTGGGCTCCGGCAGCGCCAACAGAGACAACAACAGCCCGCTCTGTGTCCGTGCCAGGGGCCACCTCCGGGGCCAGCGGGAGCGGAAGGCGGATCGCGGATGGGCAGTGGGAGGAACAGGCACAGTGAAAACTGGAGCAGATCAGAAGTCAGTCTGTGCATGGCGGGCAGGGCGTGCTCCTTAGCTGGGAGGAAAGCTGGGAACAGAGCCATGTATTACAGGAAGAAATCAAAATTTCCTAAAATATTGAAAATTTTGTAGTCATATTTTTTAGTCGTGTTCTGGTGTGATGAAAACAGTTTCATTATACAGGGTTAAGAACAATTTGTAGTAGAGAGCAGTAGTTCAGTTCTTTTGTGTTTTTCTGTCATTCCCATGAATTCCACTCTTCGCACGGACCTTCATTCATATTTTATAATTGCTTGTTTGAAGGTAGCTGTCCCAGTTTGCCAGTTCTCCAATGCAAGTTGCTGTCTAGACTTGGAGCACTCACTGGAGGCTGCTGGGTTGGTGTTTGCAGTGGATACTTTCTGCTAGTGATTGTGGACTAAAATTACAAAAGAAAGAAATTGTATTTATTTTATCATCCTGTGGAACATTTAAAATTTATCAAATGAGTGTTTGAAAGAAACACTGAAAGAAAACTATTCAGTGAGAGACTTTCTATGACTTCTAGTAAAAACTGTTTCTGAGAGCTGCCCTGGTAGATCCCAGAGATTTGTGCAGCTGTAGATGGCTCTGGAACATTGGAAATATATAGAAAAAGTGAAGATTCCCCCTTGCACAGCTGTTCAGCACGAGACCTGGGAGCATGGTGCCATGGGATGATGGGTGCCACGGGACGATGACAGCCCCGGGGGCTGCGGTGCTGGCTGGGACAGTCCTGACACAGGAGCCCCAAATGCCCTATACCTCTGCACACACCTGGGTTTTGAAGGAGGAGTTTTGTGCTTAGCGTGTTGCAAGATGACCTTATGCCTTGCGAGGGATCAGCTCTGCCTGTTTTACTCGGTTTCCCTTGCATTCCCAATGCATTTCCAGGGGCTTCGCAATCTTGAACACATTTGCAAGTGGAAAACCTCAGGATGGTGGTGTGAGCCCAAAGGCAGTACTGAGCCAGGACATGAGCTGAGCTGCTGGAAGGGCTTCTTCTCCTCCTGTTTGGCTCAACTCATTACTTTTTACAAGTTAAAGTTAATTTTCTCTTTGGAAGATTTTCTGCAAAAGGCACGTTTGCACCTCAGACCGATGCAAAGCAAGTGCTGCAAAGCCATCATGGACAGCTTGGGCCAGCCGGGGAGGGCAGCTTTGTGACACCACGTGCACATAATGATGTGGCACAGGGGGCACAGGCAGCTCCCGTGGGGTCATTGTGGGGTAAGACGTGAACATTGACCAGAGTGGTCTGCTCTTACCTTGGATGAGCCCAGCCCCACACCATGTTCATAGGAAAACTGCAACAGCAACATTTCCTGTGGGGGCACTGGATCCTTTCCAGCTCTTTCTTTTCCTCCAGAGAGCCAGCATACAGCGTGCACAGGAGGCAGATGTCCCGTCTCCTGCTTTAGCAGAGCATTTATGCCCGGTAAACAATTAAGAGGCAGATATGGTCACATCACCCCTTAGTGCATGGCTGGTGCAGGCATGCCTGGCGGTGGCCTTGGCAGTGGCTGGTGGCCCTGGTATCGACCGTCGCTGCACACTGTGGGGACGAGAACTGGCCCTGTTTTTAACAGTAACAGTGGCATGAGGGAGCTGATTGAAATGAAAAGGAACTGGCCCAGTTGTCATGGCAAAGACTTGTGACGGAGGTTCTCCGTCCATGTTCTCTCTTGCTGTTACCACTCCTGTCTGCCTTCACTGATCTGCCCATGCTACTCACCCATGTCCAACCACACTTAATCCCCCTGCCTGCTCCAGGTGAGGGGCAGAGGGAGGGAGGACCCTCCCTGGGCAGGGAGTCCTGCTCACCCTGCCAGGGTGCCTGCGGTGGGCAGCACTCGTGGGTACTGTGGCGTGTGCTTGTGTTTTGTTCTGCTTTCAATCTAGCCATTGCAACCCTGATTCTTCTTGCCAGTATTTTTAAGTGATATTCAAAGTATCCTCTAACAGTAATAAAAATACTCCCAGTAGTAGTACTTTACTGCTGAAGCACTCATGAGCAGCGATTCATCCAGCCTCGAGGCAATTGTGGAAAAAGGAATTGTCCTTTTCCTGCAGGCAGGGGCTGAGGTTTGGCAGGAGGCGGTGCTTTGCCAGCAGCGCTCGGTGCGAGCGGCCGCAGCCCTGGCGGCTCAGCGGAGGGGTCCCGGGGGGCCGGGATGCTCCGTGCCGGGCGCTGGGGACCGTCCTGCAGCAGCGTGCTGTGTGCTGGACTTCGCGCCCCACCCCTCGGCCCGTTCCTCTCCACAGGCCCCGGTGCCCCTGCCCAGCCCCCGGGACAGCGTTTGCGGGAGAGGGGTTACGGGAGTGCAGCATCGCGCCACGGGATCGCGCCACGGGATCGCGCCGGAGCCGCCGCGCTCCCCAGGGACACGCGCGACGGGACGGGACAGCAGGACAGGCTCCGTTTGGCTCAGCTCAGCTTGGCTCAGCTCAGCTTGGCTCAGCTGCTCTCACGGTGCTGCTTTCGCCCCGGTTAGTGCAGTCTGAACAGAGGCCAGAAAGAGCAAGGTCACCCGCGGCGCTCTGGCTTGGAGCTCCCCAGCCCCCGCCCGGGGAGGCCTCTGCAAATAGTGAGAACAAAGTCAAGCGCTGACACGTCCTTAGAAGTGGTGGGATTGGTTTGTAGGGACACAGACCTCAGATTAAGTGATTTGCAGTAGTAGAAATAATCTTAAAAGTATAAGCCAATTCTCCAGGTATTTATAGCTCCTGCCCTTTTCCCAGGCCACCCGGCTCCAGGCAGCTCGGGTGTCCGCAGGGGTGGATTACACCCATGCTTTCCACAAGTGTCCTAGTGGCTTCCCTGTGCCATCCAAAGGGAAAGGGAGCCCACCTTGATAAGTAAGTGCTGATTCCTGGGCTGAGCCCATGTTTCTGCTGTGGGGCCGGTCCATCCCATTGCCTGGCGCTTGGGACTGCTGGGGGCTGGATGGACCATGCTGAGCTCCTCAAGACACAGGCAAGGTGGCTGTCACTTCCCAGACAGCTGTGGGGGTAAAAGAGATGGCTAAGTCAGGATGAGAGAGTCAGTGCAGAACCACCAATACTGGGACACTGATAGTGCTGGTCTGGGACATCCTTGGCGTGGGGAGGGAGTGCTGTGGGCAGCCTTAGCCAGGGCAAGCAGCCAGGCACAGGCACATTTACCATTTGGCGGATCTGCCCTGAGATCTGGGTGTTCCTGGGACACATTTGGGGTGTGCCTGGGCTGGCAGAGTCCTGCTCAGGCTGTGCAGAGCAGGAGAGCTGCCCGAGAGCTCCGTGCAGAGACCCAAGCACCCCTCATGCGCTGGGCACGGCAGCAGTCACAGCGATGTACCTGTCATGTCTGTGACAGCCAGTGCTGGGGTGATGTCCTGGGTGCTGGCTGCCTGATCCAGGCACCAGCACCACTTACGAAGCTCAGGGTCAAGCTCTTGCTGGAGCCTGGGGAGTCTGATCATAGACTCAAGGAATGGTTTGGGTTGGAAGGGGCCTCAAAGCCCATTTCATTCCACTCCTCTCTATGGGCAGGGACACCTCCCACTAGACCATGTTGCTCCAAGCCTTGCCCTGCAACTCGATGCACTGGCGAATTGCCTGAGGATGGGTGGGTGTGTTCTGGTGGGTGCCCTCTCCCTCCTCACCAGTTTGCTCCAGCAGTTACTAGACATGGACTGGCTGCAGCCGGGGCCTTTGGGAAGAACCTCAGGGCAAATCCTTCTGTGTTACAGCAACATCTTCACCTGCCAGACTCCCATCCTGCTGTGTACTTCTGGAATTGCTACCAGCAGGAGCAATCCCTACAAATGCCAGAGGGGAGGCTGCAGATCTCCAAAACACATTTTACAGAGGATATGTTCAGTCCCTGGGATGAGGTGGGAAAACCCTGGAGTTTGCTTCCTTCCCCTCGTGCTCTCCTTGCCTGGGGATGGACGGATCTCTCCCAAGATGATGCTTCACCTCTTTCTCTGGTGTTTTCACCAGCCCTCAGCATCTTGGCTGCTGTTACAGATTTCAGCTGTGTTTGCTTCTTTGCTGGTTAGAAATGGCAGAAAAAATGTTTTGACCTTGGCCTGTGTGCTGAGAACAGAGCCCAGGCACAAGTTTCTGTATCACAAATTTCCTCGCGAAGGCTCCTGCCTCCTCCCCCTCGCAGCAATCAGCAGAGCAGCGCCCGCACATCTCCTGGCCTGCTGTTGGGAGGGCTGGCACCCGGTATCTCGGCAGCTCCACTTTGCTCTTGAAAGCGGAATACAGAAAAGCAATTTTTTTGTGATTAGGTTAACTGTTTTCATCTGGGAAGCAATGAAGTGCATAAACTGGGAAATGAAAACCCCCTGCAAAGAGAGCTCAGACAGTTTACTGTTTCTCTTGAATTATGTGTGTGTCTGTGCACATCTGTGGATGTGCACCATCTTCCTGTGAACACCACCATGGATTTTGTGTGTGTTCCCTGCTGTATGAGGAACATCCCCATCCCTCACCCCGGGGCCTGCAGCGTTCCCTCTGCAGACATGTCTGTGGAGGGCGGGCACGTGGCCTGTGCCGCCCGCAGGAAGGGGAGAGGTGGCTGGGGCTCCGTGAGCCTCTGCGGGCGGCACAGCGCTTGGCATGGGATCGGCACTGCTGCTTCTCCCCGCTCAGACATTGAGAACCAGCCCCCCTGCTCACCCCCGTTCCCTCTCCTGCTGCCTGGCAGCGCCAGCTCTGTTAGCAGGGCAGGGCTGGGTGACACGTGCCTAGCTTGGGTCCCTTGTCTGGAGCCATGGGTCTGGTGGGGACCGTGCCCCCCCTGGGCTGGCTCTGGGCTTTGTCCCTGTGCATGCTCCTGTGCTCCAGAACATGTGAGATCGTCCCAATGAACTCAGCCTTTTTGCATGGATTTTGTTTTCTTGCTCTCCGTAATTGGCTTTGTTTTCACGTGTTACCTGTGGTCAAAAAGTCTTTTGCCTGATAATAGGATCTTCCCCTTACAAACAAATCTATTACTTCCCAGTCTGCTCCCATGTCCCCCAGGGCATCTTTAAATGGTTAGAAAAACAATAGCAGCACAGGGATTTTATTCCCTTTCATGTTTACAGCACAGCCTGTGCCAAGTGCCAGGTCCTTGATTCTGAGCCGTGTTGGAGGTAGCTTTGAGGAGGGAGCAGAGCACAGTGCTGGGGAGCCTGCAGGATGGAACATCCCCCTGGAGCTGTGTTGAGGGTTGGACAGAGCTGAGCTGAGATGGGAGCTAAGGTTCTGGGGGGCAGTGGTTCTCTCTTTGCTCAGTTCACCCTCCCTTTTGCCATATGGGTTCTTAAACCCTTGGATTATGGCCCAAATTGGAGCAGTTGTCATGTCCAGCAAGGATAAGGTGGAAGCCTGGGGTTAGCAGGGTGGCTGGCCAGTCCCTCTGTGCTCGATTCCAGTTAATGGAGGTGGCTCAGTGTGTCCCGCAGGATCCCCTCGGATCAGTGGGGATCTCTTAACTTCTGGCCATGCTGTGCCCTGCTGCTCTGCCCCTGCCCTCCTAGTGTTTCAGAGTTGGGGTGAAGGTGGGCACGCAGCCGCTGCAGCGTGTCCTAAGCTGACTATCTCACTGCTCACTCAAAGAGACTTCAGAGAACACTCTCAAGGCTGGGAGGCCTAAAATTAGATGTGGCATCTGTGTTTTGGTTTGCAGGCGGGCTTGAAAGAAAATGATTCCTGGCTGCTTTCATTCCTCGCCCGCTCAGAAGAGCACAGCAAAGGAGTAGCGGGCAGGGCTTTGATCCGTGGAGTGCCACGGCTCTCTCTGGACATTGCTGCCCAGCAGGGCCAGTCTAAGCTCCAACACGGGTCTGTGGTGACAGGAGGACCCCCCATGCCCACAGGTCCCTGGAGTCAGGCGGTTGCACTGCTGCAGGGATGCAGGGCTCTGCCCTCTGTATTTTCCCAGGAGTGCTCTCAGCCCCCAAAACTACAGGTGTGGCTGTCTCTGCCTTATGTCACCAAAAGAGCAAACTGGCATCAAAGTACTGTTTCCCAATGCATGGCCGGTTGGGATGCCCTGGCTTGCGGGCATGTGCCACTGGGGTTAGTACTGGTGCAGCTGGCTGCTCATCCATCCATCCGTCTGTCCATCCATCCATCCCTCCATCCATCCGTCCCCACCAGCCAAGCCTTGCTGAGGGGCCGGTCCTGCCCCACTCCTGCCCCAGTCCCTGTGCAGCTGCCAGGTGTGGGCAGCTGTGAGCCACGGGCACCCGGGCCACGGAGCAGGAGGGCCGGGGAGGTGCCAGCCAGTGGCTGTGGGTCACTGGGCAATTTGCTTTTATGCTGCCTATTCTGCTGAGACTGGGGCTAAGAGTGCCACAGAGACCTGGCACTAAATATGTGAAACTTTGATTATAATTAGTGTGTTTATGCTGTCTGGGATGACTCACAGCACGATCCGCTTGGAGGGCGCAGGGAGATGATAGTGTTGCACAAGTTGTGAAGTCTCCTCTAGAAACTCAGTGCTTTGCCAGCAGAGCTGAAGGGAAATTCTGCAGATAGAGCTTGTATCTGCTCCTAGACATAATAAGGAAAAGGATTTTTATACCCCTGCAGCTGTGTCTCTGCAAAGGTTTGCTCTTGGTATAAAAGTGCCTAAAAATAACCCAGTTCTGCTGGTAAGTTGTGGGACCAGTGCTGCAGAGCCACCGCAGTGATCCCGGCATCCCCCGCTGCCAGCGGGGCAGGAGGGGGCTGCTCCCTGAGGTGTGGGGTTCTGCTTCTTCCTCCCGACCGCGTCTGTCCCCAGGGCTCTGTGCTGTGCCGGGGAGGGTGCTGGCTCGTGCCGAGTGCCTCCCCAGTCGGGTGCCAAATCTGTGGTATTTGTGGTCTCCTCATGTTTCCATGCTGGGTCCCGCCCTTGTTGCTGACTGTTTTCGCCCTGTGCTTCCTCCAGTGGAAAAACAGAAACGCAGAATTTGCAGCACTAGTTTCCTTAGCAATAATTCCAGTGCCAAAGGAAATGGGGAGAATATTTTATGTTTTAAATATGTGAGTCTAGGAATGAATCCTGACGTCCCTCAACAGCCCAGCTGGGAGCCAACCACTGACCTCTGGCCACCAGCACCACTTGATCCTTGTTGCCAAGTTAAATTCCAAATACATTTGGAGTTCTATGCGACACTGATTGGAATCATTCTACCTTGGGTTTCTCTTAGTAGCACTGTACCAGATGCTGTGGTTAGCTGGGGGTGCTAGGGGACCGTGGTGGCCTTGGGGGCCACATGGCCGGTTCACCCAAGGTAGTGTGTCCAATGGCTGGACACTGGTACTGTGTCCTGTTCCTCTGGAGACTCACCTGGCACACTGACTATGAGAAAAGCCACCAAGAACTCTCATCCCCTCTTCCAGCATATTTCATAAGCATCACTGCACTTTGTTTTGGAAGAGGGAAAGGTAGAAGTTCTCCTCCAGGTGAAGATGTTGGTACATGGCACTACAAGTCCATGGTACCCTGGATGCTTTCCTGGGAGCTGTAAGCCTGTACCTGCATCTGGCAACATGGCAGTGTCTCTTGGAGCATGAAATACATGTATCAAGTATCTCATTATTTGTGATTTTCTTTACAGGCATATTTTCTTTTTGTCAGCAGAGGAGATGGATTTGAAAATGGAAGATTATGGTGTGACTTAAACTGACTGCATAAATATCAGTCAGGACAGACTGTTTCCTTGGGAAGTAAGTAGGGTCCTCTCTGCACCAAGGATACCAAGGTCCTGTCCTTGGCAACTCCAGGTGACTCTGCAGTCACCAGGAGGATACAGTGTAGGGCGCTGATGACCTCGGGGGTGCTCCTCAGAGCTGCAGCCTGCCTGCAGCCTTGCTGTTCCTTGTTTGCTTTTTGTCCCCTTTGTGCCTCGTAATCAGGTGAGTTCCCATCTGAAGTGACCTTGTGATGTGCTTGTGCTGTCTCTTTTTGTAGGTACCTGCTCCATCTAGGGGAATCAAGTGTTCCGTTCTCTGAGCTGAAATATTTAAGCTGCTCCCTGAGCCCCTGGCTGGACATCAGGCTTTGAGGCAGAAGTTGTGGTGTCAGCTGTACCCAAATGCAGGCAGCAGCCTCTGCTGTAGCCACCGGGGAGGTGCAGAGGCTGCAGGGTGGCTTTGCACAGGCTTTGCATTCCAGGTGTAGCAAACCTGCTGTCTTTCACCTTTTTAACCTAATTTTCTGCTTCTTCCTTATGGATGCATGGAAGGTGAGAGCCCAGGGTGGCTGTCAGTGAGGGAACTCCCCAGGAGTCTGGGTTATGCCATGGCTCTGCCGCCCGTCCCACTGATGTGTGTGCAGTGCCTCAGCCAGCCAGGTGGCAGCTTGGGGCTGTCTCTTGAGTGCAGGGACAGACAGTGGCTGGGTCCGTGCAGAGCCAGGCCTGGAGCAGCCTTCATGCACAGCAGAGGAGTGCAGGAGAGAAAAGAGACAGGGGCTGACAGTGGTTTCAGCTGCAGTGGGGACCTGCTGTGTGAAAAATAAACTGTCAAATTAAGTAAACAGAGTGTTAGAAAAAGAGTTTAATTTGGAGATTTGAGAAAGGATTTGTGCAGCTGTGCTATTTGTGCCCCTGGGGCTGGGAGGCAGTACCAGGGCTGGAGAGCCCAGCCTGCTCCTGGGAGCCGCTGGTGGGAGGACCTTCTGTTTTTCTGAGGCTCCTCCTGCCAGCCTGCACTGGGATGCTTGGAAAAGCCATTGTCATCTGCTAATATTTATTTAAATCTGGTGGTGTTCCAGTTCCCATGTGTGTTTACCAGGCCTGGGGCTCACGCTGCACCGTGCTCTGCTCTCAGATGCTATCGTGCCTCTGCTGCCAGCCATGGCACACGAAAACAAGGCACGAGCAGATTGGAAATGTACTCAAGGCTATTTAGAAGAAAGGACATGAATTCAGTGTACAAGGCTGCATGTTTATAGATTAAATGGCTCAAAGCATTTTAAGAGATGAATGCTTTAAAATTTCCGTGCAGACCTTGTTATCTGGATGAGTGTGATGTGGTGGCTGCAAGTGCAGGCTAGGCTCAGCTCTGGCTGGACCCAGCAGCAGCCAAATGGCAGTGCAGGGGACACAAGGATGTGCCCAAAGTGAGTGGTCGTGCCCTTCGCTGAGCGTGGGTCTGGCCCCTTAGTGGAAGTCACAGACCTTCATCCAGGCAGGAGCCCCACAGCTGCACGGAGGGGAAGCCAGTTAGTTTTAATATTGCATTTGAGAATGTCATGCACAGGTGATGCTGTTTTAAAGGCAGAGATTCCTCCTGATAACATCAGACTGTCTCAGAAATGACAGTACTTGAAATGGCTGGATAGGGTTCTGTGTCACCCGAGTTCATGTGTGAGTGCTGGTGCAGTTCTGGGCTCAGCATCCTCCTGAGCATCACGGACGTGCAGGTTCTGGACACAGCATGGTGAAGGTGCAAACCCCCTACCCCTTTCCTCAAGGAGCAAGGTGTGGGACCAGGACACTCTGCTCCGGGGTTCCCGTGCCAGATGAGCTGGGGATGCGTGGTGGCCGCCATCACTTTCTCCTGGTCTGGCTTAGGGGTGGGAAGTTGCGGGCGAGGGGGCAGTTGTGCCCTGGATCCTTTTGGGCAGACTGCGCTGGCTGTTGCTGAGATGGAAACTTCCTTTTTGGGTTGGGAGAAGTGGTTGGCTCCTCTCTTACCAGAGCTGGCTCTTGGCTTTCTGAGTGTGTTGTGAAATGTGGCTGTTTGGTGAAATTTAACTGATGACAAACAAGTGCGTGCATTGCAAAATGATAGTTTCTACTCCTCAGAAATATTTGCCTGTGGCAGGAGCTCAGTAAACCCTCCATTTCCTTACAGAACCCTTCTGAAATGAGAGTGAAACCCATCCTACGGCCGTAGGAGAGATAGCGAGGTTGTTTTTCCCTGCCTCCGACAGCCACCAGGCTCCTTCGCGACAGCCGCGGCCTTGGCCCTCGTGCCGTGCGCGGGCTCCGGCCTCGGCGCCGGCGTCACCGCGGCCCAGTTGTGTCTGCCCGGTGCGCTATCAGCCGCTTCGGGCCCAGCGG
>VZRJ01012901.1:443495-455919 GCA_013397565.1 Ptilonorhynchus violaceus
GGGGGGCACCTGGGGCTCTGCCCAGAGCGCCACCGGCCCCGCGCCCCTGCGGCTCCCGCGGGCTCCTCTTCGGCTCATTGGCCACTGTTAGGTAGTACCTGCATGTTTTGAGAACACCCTGTAAATGTCCCTTGGAAACTGGAAAATGGATCATTAAGGGAACCATTAGCGTAGCTCTCTCTGAGTTGCCCACATTTTAAATTAGGTTTTTCTTGCAATTCTCTCTCTAAAAATAAAAAAGAAAAGGCAAATTGGTGTCATTTTAAAATCAAGGGCATTCCTGGGCAGATGCTTCAGCTCTGGGCAGTGGCTGCTGGCAGGGAATCACATCGGTGCTGCAGGGCCAGTGGTCAAGCTGCTCCCCACCTGCCAAAACACCGTTTCCTTCCCCTCTGGGTGCTGGAGCTCTGCACACCCCACCAAGCCTTACACCAGGAGGAGCCTGTCCCACAACCGGGAATCACCTTCCATGTCTGCCAGCGTCCTCCGGTCTCCATCCGTAGGTAGCAGTGGGGACAAGGGTGGCTGAGCATGGAGGGGTGTGCAGGGAGCCCTGCTCAGTCCCGTCCCTGGCAGGGCACAGGTATGGGGTACACTCAATACACACCTGCTGGAAGGTGTAGCTGTACTTGCACAGCTCTTCCCATACTCTTTAAAACCTGTTTCAGAAGCCACTCAGTTATGAACCTGCTTTGCAGTTTTAGATAATTAATCCTCAAAACCAACCCAGGGTCCTCTGGGGGTCCTGTGGCTGTGGTCATGACCCCTGCTGCGAGAGGTCCTGCTGCTCATGGTGCCCGCAGTGCTGAGTGTGGGGAAGACAGCGTGGAAGCCTTATGGAAACAGGGAAATGAGCACTGTCAGATTTCTGACTGTATAGAGAGGAGAAAAGAGGTGTTGGGTCACTAGCAGAAGGGCCTGGTTCTGTGTGAATCTAAAACATGCTGGATAAATGTAGCATGAAGAGATACTTATAGGTGACAGATAAATAAGATATTTTTAGCCAAGCTTTTCTATGTGGTGCTGGTATTCCTCAGCAGGGTCTGCTCTCCAGCAGCCCTCGCACCCAGGGCCAGGGTTCTCTGGCACGTGGCATGGGGAGCCGTGGGAGTGGCCTGAGATGGGGTGCTGGGATCACCCCAGGGGGTGGATGGGATGCCACATAAGCCAAGAAAGGGACATGTTGGTTGCGTCAGGACTTGACTATGCCAGGCACGGAGCAGCCAACTGTGTCTCCTCCATTTAATCAGTAATTCAAGAAAAGCCTTGGAAATGGAGATGGTTGGGGAAGGGTGGTTGAGCTGCACCTACAGATGAGTCATTGATTGCTCCTGCTAAAGAGATGAGAAATCACTCAAAAGGATTAGAGAATGAAGCAGAACTGAGGATGAAATTGCTGCTCTAGTTACTGACCTGAAACTGGGGTGGGATCTGCACTGCTCCCAGGCGAGGGACAGGAGGGAGTGGCACTGTGGGGGGACTGACTGGCAGCGAGATCAGAGCAAGGTGAGCCTGTGATCTGAGCTCACCAGTAACTGTCCCATGTCGTGCTTTACTCCCGAGGTGTGAGGGGCTTGGGAAAGAGCCGTCCTTCAGCAAAGAGCCCTGCCTGTGCTCTGGAGACAGCCTTGGCCTTAGGTTGAAGTCGAGTATCCCAGCTCATATAAAAAGCTTGTAAACCCTCTTTCTCCTCAGTTTAATTTATGTCTCTTGGGAAGTAGAATAGGAGGGGATGGATAGTCTGGACTAACAAAGCTGCTTTTATTATCTAAATTAAAGTATCTGTGTAAAAATCTGTTTCAGTGGGGCTTAGGTTTACTGTGGGCCCAGGTGGGGCTTTTCTGGGTATAAAGGTTTTTTCCAAGAAGTCCCATCTTTGTCACACTGTTGATGTAACCTGATTTCTCAGAACTCGCCTGCAAGCAACAAACAATGCCAGAAGTGAAAGGGGATCTAATTTTTACCCAAAAGTTGTGGTGACCTGCAGACTGTTAGGAGCTAATTGCCTCATCCAGTGGTTGCAGAAAAAGTGAGTTCTAGTAATTAACTCCACGTTCTGTTGCTCCCCAAGCTGCCTGGACATGTTGGCTCCTGATTTGGATAAGCACCTCGCTTCCTGCCATGCCCTCTGGAAAAGAAGCTTCTCCATGGATCTGATCAAACAGATCAGATCGGGTTGGGGAGGGGACGGTACTAGTTGGGAGGGGAGGATCTGGGCGTGCGGAAGGGGAAGGACGAGAGGTACGTGGCTGGAGAAGGGAGTTGGGCTCTCAGGACATCTTGGCGTGGTGGTTACTGTGGCATCAGGTGGTTGGCAGCGCTGTGCTCTGCCTTGTTTGGTGCTCGAGCTTCATTACTGAAGCCAGAGTTCCGTGACTGCAACAGGCAGGCTGTCACCCTCTCTCCCTAGGCTGGGCTGTCACTGTGCCTGTGCCTCGTCACACATTGTCACACGCTGGACCCCGTGGGCAGTGTCAGGAGGGGCACCCAGCACGGTCTCTGCATGGTCAGGGCCAGGTTTGGCTCAGTTGTTGCTCACCTGCTTGCTGCTCCGTGCTTGACTTATCCATCACTGCAGTTTTGGGTTTGCCGTGACCGTGCTCCCCGTAGCTTGTCCTGACCACATTTCCTGACCCTTCTGCTGTTCTCTCTGTCCTGCAGGTTGGAGACTGGCCGTGACCACGTCCTGCCCATTGACTATTACTTCCCACCTCAGAAGACCTGCCTGATCTGTGGAGATGAAGCGTCCGGGTGCCATTACGGAGCCCTCACATGTGGGAGCTGCAAAGTCTTCTTCAAACGGGCAGCTGAAGGTAATGGGGACAGAGAGGAGGGAAGGTCACTGCCACACTGTGGTGGGGTTCTAAGATCTCTTGAACCAGGAAAGGAGAATAATCAAGGATAAATTGATTTCTTTGTCCTGTGTTTGTCATTTCCCATTACAGATTGCCCTCAAAAAGTAGCCAAACCAGTTTGCCAAAATACAATTCTGTTCAGTGGCATTGAGCAACCTGGTCTCGTGGAAGGTGTCCCTGCCCATGGCAGGGGTGTGGGACAAGATGGTATTTAAGGTCCCTTCCAACCCAAACCCTTCTGCGATTCCATAATTATCTTAGTGACCTGGTGAGACTCTGAAGCAGTCAGTTCCTGCTTCTCTTCTCGACTCTTCAGAGTGCTTTGAGCTCCCAGCAGCCCGCCTGCAATCTCAGATGCACGGCTCCAGATTCCGGGGAGGCTTTTCCTCTCCTGTGTCCTTTTCAGAGGGTCACTTCTGTGACTTCCCACAAAACAGCACAACCATCTGTCCATCAGGAGCCGTGCTCTGACCTTGGGGTCCATCATCCTTCTCCCCAGCCTGTGAGAAAGCAACTTTTCCTTCATGTCAAGCCCCATAGTGCCAGGCTCTCCAGTGGTGTGAGCCCAAATGTTCCTTCTCAACAGCAAGGTCTTTGCACCATCTTTCCTTGGGGATGAACGTGCAGAAGCACCTAGCCCAGCTGTTTCCTTAGGCTGTGCCTCAGCAATGTTTGGTTTCTAGCTGCAGTTCAGAGTCGTGGTGCTTTGGCAGCAGTGAGAATCTCTGTTGTGGAAGATGACCTGTCCGGCAATGTAATGTTCCTGCAGTCACTCACCAGGCTTCTTGTCAGGAGAGATGACCCAGCACAAGCCATCGATTTTCCTTGGTGCTAGCACAGTGTGTGTGGTGCACGGGCACGCCGTTGGCAGGCGGTGCCACCAGCTATGGGGTCCCTGGGAAAGGGCTGGCGGCAGAGATGGGGACGGAGCTTCTGTCTTGCCATGACCTTCCCTGTGCCCAACCTCTCCCCTCTATGAGCAGAGGTCCCAGGCGAGGGGTGATCACCTGCAGTTGTCAGAATGCTGCTTCTAGATCAATTATCATTATCCTGCCTCTTTTTGGAATTGAATTTCCCTCCTTCCTCTGTGCCAAGAGCCAACTTGCCAATGCTGGTTCAGGGAAGAACAGGAGCTATGCCACAGGGGACATCACTGTCCTGTTGCCAAAAAGGGCAGTCAAATAATGGTTAATAAATTTCACATATTTCTCCCAAGTAAATCATTTGCAGATCTGTCTCTGCTGCACACCAGCTCTGCATCAAGCCAAGTGGGTTGGCTTGTACAGCCAGAGTAAATAACAGATGCTTGTTTAAGTCAGCAAGTTATTGTTGATTTATAGTAAGTGGAGTCTTGGCTCTCAGTCAGATAAACTGCCCCTGGCACGCCTGTGTCTGCGGGTGGGAGTGGGAGCCGTGCTCCCCCCAGCACCAGGGTGGGCTCTGTCCCATGGGTGACAGGGGCTGGAGGTGCCCGCGGGCACAGGGGCAGCCTGGGCTGCTCGTGCTGCTCCAAGGCACGTGCCGTGGAGTTGTTCCATCTACTGATTGTGTTATATCTTTAATTTAAATGCTATTTATGTTTCTTCCTGGTTCTTCAGCCTCACAGTGTGGCAGAGGGTTTGGTCATGTTGGGATGGGGCGGCAGCTCTTTGCCTTTCCTGTGGAGCCACGTGTGTGCAGGGAGAGGCAGGGGAGCCTGCCAAAGTGTGAGGTTTCATCTTATATTACCCTGAGGTACATGGATAAGTCTTTATTTTGGGGTAGTGACAATAAATCATACTCCTTTATAGGTACTGAATACAGGGATGGCAGGTGATGATTTTTGTCATAATTTTTGGTGTTTCCAGACAGATCTCCTCCTTCTCAAAGCTGAGGAGCATTATTGAAAGCTGATATTTTGGTGCATTGTCTTGTTTTAAAGTCCGTAAAATGCCTCTCAGAAAACCTTAGGTCACCCTTGGAGACTTTACAACAGCAGATCAAAATGCTTCCCCATGAGAAAAGAAACCTGTTACCTTTCTGGTGCTGGTGTCAAGCTGCAGCTTTCGGCGGAGGGAGCAGCAGAGGGCTGGGACTGGAGCAGCACAAACAGCACCTTGGAAGGGAGGGAAATAGCTGGGCACATAATTTCTCTTTTACTGTATTCTCCTAAGATAATAGTGAACTTATCTGGCAGGGATTCGGGGATATTTAAGGAGGTTTTATAGACATGCACTGGCTTCTAAGAGGTGAGAAAGGGAAAAGACTGAAAACCAAAAAGTTGTGACACTGATTCCTCTTGCCTTTGGACACACTGAGGGGTTTACGGGCAGGAGCAGGTCACCCCTGCTTCGATGAAATATTCGACAGATTTGAGGGTTTTCACAAGCTGCTTCTTCCAGAAAGATGGTGGAAGAGTTAATAGAACAGACAGGAATGTTGTCCTGATCTCGTTTTGCCAGCTCTCGTGACTTGCGGACTCTCTCAAGACGTCCAGGCTGTGTCTAGGCCAGGGCAGGAGCACACCCCGCAGGTTCCCCACGCCGCTGTGGGTCGCCTCGCCTGCAGGATCACCGCCCTCCTTTTGTGACCAAGCCCAGCACTGGGCTCTCCCTGGCAGTCACCTGCCCAGGGGTCCCAGCAGGGAGAGTCGGGAGGGCTGGGCGGCTGCCCTGTGAGCAGAGCTGCTGCTCCTCTGCTGCCCACAGAGGAGGGCTCCTCCTCATTTGGTGAGCAAAAAGCTCATTCAGCTCAGCACAGATTCTTCTC
The DNA here is from genome assembly GCA_013397565.1 of Ptilonorhynchus violaceus. Classification (NCBI taxonomy): domain Eukaryota; kingdom Metazoa; phylum Chordata; class Aves; order Passeriformes; family Ptilonorhynchidae; genus Ptilonorhynchus; species Ptilonorhynchus violaceus. Next base: position 449,099 of record VZRJ01012901.1, read on the forward strand.
TACATGAGTAGGCTGGACACCTGTCAGCATGGTTAGACTGGCTGGGGTGGGTTGAAGACACCAGAGTTCAGTCCTCTTGATGCCACCCTCGTCCCTGAAACAGAAAAATGCTTCAAACAAGGCAGCTTCTGTCCCAGTTAGCAGCCCAGGGGTTCCTTGCTGTCTCACCCTGTCCAGGAGGGGGATCATTGTGTCCCTGCATATATCCCTGGAGAGAAGCAGACCTTCCTTGCCCCTCTGAGATTGCTGAGATCTGGTGGCCACCTTGGCCAGCCCAGAGCTGCCTCTGCGCAGGGTTCCTGGCAGTGCAGGACTGGGATGCTTGAGGCTGTGTTCCTAATGGGGCTGTCTTTAAATAACAGAGAGCTAAATGAAAAAAATAACACAGCATTTGGCAATTTTCCTAGTGGGCATCCAGCCAGGCTGCTGTGCAGGCTGCTCTGATTGCCTCCATCATTCTCCATATGGATTAGTGTTCTATGTTCCAGCCTGCTGAGGATTAGCCTTACACCAGAGAGATTTCTCTGGGCCAACTCAACAGTTTCTTGCCAGATTTCAAGATGACACCAAGTTAAAGTGAATGTTTGCAAAGAACCTTGCCGTGTTATCAGATGCTTTCTTCTCCTTCCAAGGCTGATCTGACATGCAAAGAGATTGAGTCTGCAGAAGATTCAGTGGTGCTGTAGCACCACGATGCTCCAGTGGGGGGTTTCTCACAACTGTTTGGGTATTATTTGCCTTAAAAAGCCATGGGGAGAGCAAAAGGTGGAATGACCAGAGCTGGGAAAGCTCTGGGTGCTTTCCCTATGCTCACTGTAGCCATTGGGTAAATACAGAGGACTATTCAGCAAACGACTTTGCAAAGGTAGTTCTTCAGCAGTGCCTTAGTGCTGGCTCCCAGGAGCCTTGTGGCTGAGCCCTCTTGAGTTATTAATGGGGCATCACATGGGAAGTGATGCCAGCACCAAACCCACAGGCTCAGCTCTGGGCATGGCCCTGCTGGTGACAGCCCCAAGGACCAGAGGCTTCCCAGGAGAGCTCTGGAGTTTTCATGGTTACATGAGACCCAGGGAACTTGCTTTCACAGAAAGCTTGGCCTTATCCCCCAGCTGTTAGAATTCAGTTATGTCCTGGAATATGAGGATCTCTCTCTTCCAAAAGGCATTTACTGTGTTTTCATATTTACACTCATAAATCTTGCTCCAGATGTTTGCACAGATTACTTTGCTGTCTGGAAGAGAAAATTAGTCTGGGCACAACAGCTTGCGTGGCAACAGGCTGTTAGAAGATTCCTCTGGATTGAGCAACTCACCTCCAAAAATTGTTATTTTTAGTCGAGGCCAGAGAGCAGCTCCTCCCCTTGGCTCCCAGTGTGTGCTGTGGTCCCAGGAGATGGGTGGGAGGGCCCGGAGGTGGTGGGAGCATCTTTGGGGAGGTGGCACGGGAGGGGCTGAGGTGGCGGGGATGCTCCCGGTGGAGGGGGCAGTAGCACTGCAGTGTGGTCGTGGTGGGGGCTGCTGCACAGATGCTCTCTTGGGGTGCCTGTGTTGGTCTGGGGAAGCAGATGGTGCTGGATGTGACTCCCCCGCTCACCTGAGTACAAGTCAAACAGGACCTGGGCGACAGGGCAGGAGCAGGGGTTCTGCTGGGTGGTAGCTCAGTGTCCTCAGCTGGGCAGTGTCTGTGGGCAGGCGCCTTGCGAGCCCTGGGGGAAAGACAGGCTGGGTGGTGGGCCTGGCAAAGAGCGGCACCGCTGGGGGACACCGGAGTGTGGGTGTAAGGTTTGGACCTGTATGTGCAGGTTCGCAAAGCAAGAGCCTCTGCCTTGGAGTGACACAAGAAAACATCTCTGTTTGCAGGGAAGAAAAGGAGAGCAAAAAAGCAATTTCAGTGTTAAACTCTAGAGAAGGAAAACCAGTGCATTTATCTTTAAATAAAGAATGGCTGATGCAGATGTCTAACCTTGCTCTGAAATGAAGAGAATGAATTACCCTGAAATTAGAAACAGGTCTCTGTCTGTGAGAAGTTACTTCGGATGGAAGGAACCCATCTGTGTCCCAGCCACCCTTCCCAGCTCTCTGGGCTTTTAGAGCCAATGGCTCCTTCCCTGGTGGTTAGAAGGAGAATCTCTGCATCCCCAGGAATTAGGATGAGGTGAGCGAGCAGCTTATTCTCACACCAAGCAGCAGCAGCAGCACCATGACCAGTCATGGCTATTTGGTTCTCCTTTTGTTACCGGTGAACAGCATACAGCAAACAGGGCTCACTTGTGCAGGCCCAAGCGACAGAGAACAGGTTCCTGCCCCAAAGAGGCTGTCCATGAACCATGAAGCTGCCCTGGCCATCTCAGCAATGTCACCGTACCGTGACTCTGGGGAGAGTCATTGGCTGGAGCTCCCAACCCATGCTCCCAGCCCATGCCTGGTGGAGGGTGGCACGGCCATCCTGCGGCCGCCTCCGTCGTGCCCTGTTCATCCCCCGGGGCACTCCGCCTGCTCCTGGCTTGTGGGACAGGCTCCCTCTCCATGTCCCTTCTCAGTGGCTCTGGGCTGGCAGGTGCTGCTGAGGAGCAGATGGGAAGCAGCACTGTGGCCTCACTGAGGCTTGGACCCCACTACCAAACCTCACCTGTCCCCATGCTCCCTCCCGCGGGTGCCCAGCGGAGACAGGGTGGAGGGGGGGACGAGCCCACATGCTGGGATCTGTCTAGATCCTGGGAATGAGGAGGGGACTGGGGCTGGTGGGTGCTGCTCCTGACACTGGGGAATGCGGAAGGGCTGTGCCTAACCCTGGAGCATCCTTGGGGGGCTCGGGCAGCCAAACCTCCTTCGAGCTCTCCATTCCCCAGAAAGTAGGGCGCCCATTCGTGATTGATGTGAGCACTTAAAGAGGTTTAGTGGAGGGAGTGTGGCCTCAGTGCTCAGTGCCCCCGGCACAAAAATAACTCTAAGTAACCCAGTTTCAGCTGAAGTTGTTTGTTACTCATCCTCCTCCTCAATGAATTGCTGAAAGGGAGGACGGTGCTTGTGCTGCCTGGGATTTAGGTATCATCAAGGCTTCCCTGAGTGTCCTTCTCATGGGAAATGAGCCAGGGAGGGGGTGAGAAGAGCTGCTCTGAGGACAGTGTTAAAAGGATTTAACAGGTGCGAGTTGTGGTGGGTAATGCAGGTGATGGCTGATGCACAAGGGTGGGTGATGATCCACATTGAAGAGGACGGTTCTGAGAAGGTCAAATGTGGGGTGTTTGTGCAGCCCCTGGGTGCTGTGAGAGGACAGGTTGGCTGCTGAGCCTGGTGGGGGGGTCCATGGGAGCGACAGTGGGCGGCTGGTCCCGCCAAAGCCACAGCAGGGCAGGAGTGGGGTGACCCGGGAGGGCCTCGGGAAAGCCCCAGGCAGTGCCAGTGAGGGCAGCAGTGGTGGAGGTATGGGGGTTGTTAAATTCGTTTACCAAAATTGGTGCATCTCATGTCAAAACTGGTACTTTAAGGGGTTGGATTCAGCCTCATCCTGTTAATAGATTTCTGATGACTCCAAAGTGCTATTCCTGTAGGAATTCAGAAAGCAAACCCTTGCAGGGTGATAAATAAAGGGCATGGGCTGATTTCCCACATGGGCTGCCCATGGATCTGTGAGCTGCACCTCTTTGTTGTGTGCTGAGCCCAGTTTGGTTTGGAACAGTCTGAAGAACATCAGATAAATCCTGATCCAGTAAATGTGTTTAGACTTGACAAGAAAATGATGAGTCAGGAAGGAAAGTTCATTCTTGGCTCGTCTAGCAAATGAAGCAGTGAAGAAAGCGCTGTGGCCTGGAGCTGCACGGGCTGTTCTCTGAGTGAGTGGAGGGCAAGTCTGAGGTGTGGGTTAGTCTGATCATAAGTAACTTCTGGATTTTCTGCATGCCCCCAAAACCCACAGCTGCACAAGGTCCCCTGTACAGCGAGTTGCTGGTCCCAGTTCCCTCCTGGCTGGCTGCAGGTACAGCCCATGGGACAGGGTGGCATCAGACCCACCTGTGAAGCAGCAGCTCCCCAGCCCCAGCATCTGTAACCTAGAGACAACAGACCCAACTGGTATTAATGGGTTGCACAAAAAGTGATTTAGCCCCAGAAAGGTCTGTACAGGGTCATGGTTGTAAAGGGAGTCTGAGGACTGGCAGGTGAGTATTGCAGAAGGATCAAACTGGGGGGGTTGGTGGTCTGGGAGAAAACCACCAAAAGCTGTGCAATAGATGGATGACGTTTAAAAAATGAGAACCAAACTCTCTATATTTCAGTACTTTTTAACTGCTCTTTATTGTCTGCCTTTGTTGTGCTGCACAGTCCAGAGTGCCTGGGTCTCAGTGGCCAAGGACTTTTCTCCCTGGAGATCTTGATCTAAAAGCCTCTGCCATGTGTGGGTGAAGGGCAGGAGTGCTGGAGTGTGGTGGAACAGCAGCGACCCAGCTGTTTTCAGGAGCCAGTGCTCATGTAATGTGTGTATGTCTGGCCATGAACCACTCCTGCAGCACCAGAGGCAGGACTGTGCTGTTTTCTCAAGAAATGCCCACATTCAACATGTTTTCTCCTGGAGAGTGCACTGGGAAACCAGCACTGATATGGTCTCCTCCTTCTTCTCCTCCTCCTCCTCCTTCTCCTCCTCCTGTCATCCTCTCCTCTCCTCTCCTCTCCTCATGCCACTGCCCCTGGTGATACCAGAAGAGCCAGAGCCCATTTCTCCTGTTGGTTCCCAGCACCCACGTTCCATTTCTCTGGCGTTTCAGGCAAACAGAAGTACCTCTGTGCCAGCCGGAACGACTGCACCATTGACAAGTTCCGAAGGAAAAACTGCCCGTCCTGCCGCCTGCGGAAGTGCTACGAGGCCGGGATGACTCTCGGAGGTAGGGCCGGGTCCCCTCCCGGGTCCCTGCACGTCTCTTGGTGTATGAACAGTCAGTAAGTGGCTGGAAAAGGAGGCTGATGGAGTGTGATGAAATGCTAAGGAAACATTTGCATATAATACCAAAATTGTAAATTGTAATAACTTTCGTTTGTCTCAGGAAACCTTTCCCTGATTTCAAGCCTTGTTAATCTAAAAAAATATAAACAGCAGGGTGAGTTGGTTGTGGCTCCTGGAGCCTCAAAGCAGAGCACTCCCCTCTTTTGATGAGATTATTCCAAGGCAGAAAGGGGCAATTGCTTGGTGAAACTACAACCTCAGGGTTTTTCTTCACTGGGTGGAAGCTGTGCCTGTGTCCCTGGTGAAGGTCCTTGTTACAATTTGTCTCTGTTCCAAACAGGTAGCCCTACCTAAAGTAGAGCCCATATGCAAAATCTGAGGTTTTCTGCTCAAAATCTGTAAGGTACAGTGCTGATCACCTGGTGGCTCCTTGTTGAGTTTCATTTGATGAAATCTTTCCCTGTGTGGGGTGGCCCTGGCATAGGGTGCCCAGAGAAGCTGTGGCTGCCCCATCCCTGGCAGTGTCCAAGGCCAGGTTGGACGGGGCTTGGAGCAACCTGGGATAGTGGAAGGTGTCCCTGCCCACGGCAGGGGGTGGGACTGGATGGGCTTTAAGGTCCCTTCCAACCCGAACCATCCTGGGGTTCTGTAATGTTAGAGTGAGGAGGAAAATACCCTGGAAAAGGGGGCTGACAAACCTGCCCCTGCTGGGAAGCCCTGGATTAAGGGGGCTTCTGGGGTGCAGAGAGGAGCCCCAGCAGTGCCAGGCACAGCGTAGGGGGACAGGGGGAGCCCAGGCTGGTTGGGTATGCCAGCATTTTGGGTTAAATCCTGACTCCATTGCTGGGATGGGCTGAGCCTCTGGAGCTGCTGGGTTGCCACAACAGTGTCTTGAAGTACTTGTTACTGAAGTAGTTCTGATTTGTGGCTCACTGAGGAACAGAGGGTTTAGTTTTATTTCTCCTCAAAGGTCCCAAAAGGCAATGCAATCCTAACCCCCTTTTATTTTTCCCAAAAGGTGACGCAGTCCTAACCCCCCTTTCTTTTGCTTATTTTTAAGTGCTTTTTTCTGGTGAAGTTTCCGTAAGTAGGAGAAGACATACATCAGCATAACCTTCTTCTGTAGGACACGCTGACAAAATTAATGCTAATACAGATACCCCCCTCCCTTCTTTCTTCTTCAGCTCTTTGGGTCACCCTGACCTGTTCTGCCTGGTCTGTTTTACATTTGGTTTGGATGTCGGTGTAAAGGCAATTGTTACAAACAGGCAAGCTCGTGGTTGCCCACAGTAACTTCTCCCACAGCGGAGGCAGAGCATTTGAAATCACTCCCAAGCTCCAACCAGTTGTTTTTAACCGGTGGTTAATTACAGTCACTGGTGGGGTACGTCCCGGCAGCCCTGCGGCTCTCATGGGGAGGGAGGAGGAGGAGGAGGAGAAGAAGGAGGAGGAGGAGGTGACACACTGAATGCCTTCTGCAGGCTCTGCTCTGGAACAGGATGGCAATGTGTTGAAGCACTTCATTATTGATTGAGATCACTGTGACCTGCAAGCTGGTATCCACTAAACAAGATCTTCTCTCACTATAGACAGTGTAGAGAGGGAAAGAAAAAAAAAAAGGCAAAAAAGAGAAAAAAATGGTGATAATGCCGTTTTTGTGTGTTGGGTCCTGCTGGTGTGCTGGCCTGTGCCCACCATCCCACTGCACCTGTGCCTGCTGCCAGGGAGGGTGCTGCAGGGATCCTGCCAGCCCCTTACCCCGGACGTGTCCTGGTATGGACATGGCTGCAGGGATCCTGCCAGCCCCGTGCCAACAAAGTGTCCTGGTATGGACATGGCTGCAGGGATCCTGCCAGCCCCGTGCCAACAAAGTGTCCTGGTATGGA
>VZRJ01012901.1:468734-527053 GCA_013397565.1 Ptilonorhynchus violaceus
CCACGGCCCTGCACCCACCCAGAGCCCTGCACCCACCCACGGCCCTGCACCCACCCACAGCCCTGTGCTGAGCTCTCCAGGCAATGCCCTTGTGGTGCAGCTGCTCCTTTGCATAATTGCAGTAAAACAAACTGTTTTCCTGATACTTTCCAACCTTTTGATGGGATTTTCATTATATGAAGGAGTAGGGAAAAAAACCCTATTGAAAGGGAGGATCTTTCTTTGCAATGGGTTTCCTTCCACTGCTAGATATGGCTCTGGTCCTGCTCCTCCTGCTGGAATCCCCTCATGTAGGCAGCAACAGAATCCACGGGTGAACTTTCTGGCTGGCAGCCAGCGGCATGCTGCTCTTGGAGGCTCCCCCACGCCAGAGGGTTGCCGGTGTTTTCAGTGCTGGTGTGAGCTACGGATATTTGCAAAGGAACTGGTGAAAAATTCCTGCTGGTGCATCCCCATCTTCTGGAATTTTTTCTGGCCCTTCACAGCAGAGCTCAGTGAGCAGATGGGTGGTGATGCCCAATCCCTGTTACCAGCTCAGGATGGTGCTGAGCAGTGGGAGCAGCAACTTGGGAGAGCTTTGTGCTTCGCACAGGTTCGTGTCAGTGAAGGTTTCATTTGTTAATGAGTGTGGCAGTATCCTGCTGGGTGTCCTGCTGGGAGACTGGGAGGAGGCCAAACCTAACAGGGATTTGCCCACACTGCTTTGCTGGTGGGAGCACTGTGCAAATGAGAAGTGGGGGCGTGGGGAAGGATACTGCCCGTGTATCACCTGCCCCATCTGTGTCACCCTGTGTGAAGCTGCTCTGGCCAGCGAGTGCTGAGCGGGGCAGGAGCTCATGGGGCGCACCCCCAGCCCAGGACAGAGGGGCGGTCAGGGACATTGAGGTCATGTTCCTTGCCTCTTCAGTATCACAGAGAACTTCTGCAACTTGTTCATTCAAAAGTTGGGTTCTTACAATATAATGACCAGGAGATGCTGGAGCCAGGACCCGCAGCACCTGTGTGTGTATTTGCTGGGTGAATTAATGCTGTTCCCAAGTGGATTTTCTTGAGCTGCTGCAAGAAGCTGGGGAAGAAGAGGCTTTAAGAAATACCAAAGTCTGACTCCTGCCATGTATCTTTGTGCTTTTTGTTTTCTTCTGCGTTTTCTTGTCTACTTTTGCTAAAATAAAGCAAAGAGAATTTCACCGTGTTCACAGTCCCAAAGAAGCTGTCCCTAAGGCTCCCCTCAGGCCAGCCGAGCCCTGGAGTGGGGACGCCCTGGGTGTCCCAGCTGGGAGCCGACCTTGTCCCTGTTCCCCTGTGGATTCCCTGACTCTGCTCTGGCTCGTCTCATAGGTGTGAGGGCTTTTGAGCCGGCCCAGTCTGGGTCATGGCTCAGACCATCAGCTCCTGCCCAAGGCAGCAGATGCAGGACAAGAGACACACACGTTGGCATCTCCCTGTGAGCAGCGTTTGTGAATGGATGGGCACCATTCCATAACAGAGGGTGTGGGATAAGGGACGCTGCCTTTAGCGAGGGCAGGAGGGACTCTTCCTCAGCCCTGTGTTATGCCAGAAGCAGGGAGTCAGATCAAGGGGTGCAATGGCATGTGGCATTCCCAGGGCAGGGATCACAGGCCTGTGCCCAATTTTGCCCACCTGTGCCCACCTGAGCCTGAGGGGCTCCTGCCAGCAGCCCCTGCCTCAGCAGGGAGCTCGGCTCCGCAGGAGCAAGAGCTGGGGCAGCAGCTCTCAGCTCGGAGAGGCTGTGCGTGCGTCAAGAACCAGCAGCATCCGCACACCGTCGCCATAATGTTCAAGAGGCCTTTTGTGCTCGGCTCGGGGTGCTTGGCGAGGGAGCTGAACCTGGGGCAGGACCCTCCCCGCGGTACCACTCCCTGCTCCAGGCTGTGGGGCCGTGGCCTTGGTCTGTAGGGAATGCTGAGGGGTGCCCGAGGTGTCACCTGCCTCCCAGCCAGCCAGAGAGCCGCGGCCCTTATGGTCACCTCACATCACAGGCCAGCCCCGCAGTGTCCCTCCCCTTGCTGAGCTCTTGCCCTGGATGTTTCAATAACATAATGTATGCTAAAAATATCTATATAAAATAAAGGCATGGCCCATTTTCTATTGCTAAAGATACCTATTTAGTGACATGCTCTGAGAGTCCTCTCTGGTTTAACACCGAGGCACTGAATGCTCTGCAGGAGATGAGTCAGAATGTGCCAATTTAATGGAGACTTTTAATTATTCTTACTGGTTGCTACCCAAGTTTGCAAAGGTCCCACCTTTTGTGGCATGCATGGAGCACCCACTGGCACAGGCTGGGGTCAGTATTGGCTTCTCCAGATTTCCTGTGGCTGCTTGAGGTTAGACAGGGACAGTGTTTGCATTTGCGGAACAACGGAGTGTCCTTTGTTTCTGCCCTCTTTGCACAAAGTGTCCTCACATGTTCGGGCAGGATCCTGGGATTACAGAGAGGTGTCTGTGTTCTACCTGTTTCCAGACCCAGGGCTGGCTGTGGACACTGCTGATGGCCTCAGGCAGGCAGGGTGTCCCAGACCCTTTGGGTGGGTCAGAGCCTCCCGTGCCACTGGCGCCCACTGCCTGTGCTCATTCCCTTCGGCAGCAGAGGGACCCTGCGCTTGTGACTCACAGAGTAAATCTCTGCACCCACATAAACCCTTAGCAAGTGGATAAAAGCTGCTCTCTGTGCTGGGTGTTTGGTGTTCTGTGGCAATTTTATGCTGTTTCTCTTTGTTAACATGTCTCTGTAAAAATAACAGTTCTCTATTTGATATATTTTACTTTCTTTGTAATAAGCCAAAAAGCTCATTGCTGGTGCCTTTTTGCCTGGGTGGCCCTCCCAGCCCACAGCTGTGTTCCTGGGAGTAACAAAAGCCGGTGTCTGCAATTGCTCCTTCCACCAGAGCTGAGGGAAAGAGGGAAGCCAACACCACAGGATTGCCAGAAGAAAAAGAGCCAGCAGCCTCGGAATGGCAGAGAGACTTTGGGGTATGATGCCGGTTCTTTCCTGGGGCCTGGCTCCAAGGCAAGGGCTGAGCACGACACTTGGCCCCGTTTTGGTGGGACTGTGACCATGGAGCCCCCACAAGCCGTGTGTTGTGGGTGCAGTGCACACAGCCTGGCCCAGCCATGTTTGGAATCGCAGTGCTTTGCCCAAATTATAGCATCTGAGGGCAAATTCTCCCAGAGAAGGAATTGGGTGGATTGCTGACACAGCTTTTCTTCTTTTAATGGGAACTGAATGCATTGGATAAGGAAGAGAGAGCCCCACAGCGTTGCGGTGCCATGGGGGCTGGATTGTGGTGACAAATGCTGCTGGGGCCAGCGGGGTGCAGTGCAGGATGCCCTGGGGACAACTGCAACTCACAAGTCCCCGTGTGGGACTGAAGGACATGTATTTGTGTAACCAAAGAGGGGCTTGCCTGGCACCCAGGTAAAGACAAAACAATGACACTGCACTGGGGGTAAATGAAAATTCCCATTTTTGGCTCTTTCAGCCATGCCTGGGGCCCGCCCGAGCCCTCAGCCATGCCATGGAGTGGCCCATCATGCTTGGTGTTCAGCTCTTTCTGTAACCTGAAAAGCTGCTGTTGTTCTGAGTCCAATAAATGCAGAATCTGGTTTGCTGGAGCTCTGCCTTCCGCCTGCGTTTGGCTTTTGTGTTGATTTTGTGCATGAAGTTGCTGTGGGTGTGACGGCTGCCAGCGAGCAAAGGCGCCAGGAATCAGTGGGTCATTTGCCAGTAGATGAGGCTGTATATTGGGTCATTGTAGGCTTTCTTTCACATGTTCAGATTTCACTATTAATCACATCTGAACTCGTAATTCAGTTACACATCAATTGGCTAATCCTTTCATATATTCCTCTTTGGGTCTTTTAAATTGAATTTCATTTGATTAATGTATTTCTCAAAGCAAGGAGCTAATAAAGGCCAATGTCCTCCTCCTCTTGTCATTGTTTTCGGTATCTTTATGAGCAGTTGTAAATCCGTTCTTCTGGAACGTCTTTATAAAATTGACCTACGCTCTCCAAGTAATAAAGAAGACGCTTATCAGCTGCTTGTTAATTCAAGGCACAGATGTGAATCCTGCCCAGGGCCAAGATTTGATTCACTGAGACAAAGCAAAGAGCTTGGAAAAAAAAAAACCTCATCAGGCCACAAATAGCTGGCAATGCCTGGTGTGTAATTGCACAGCAGCAGTCCACACACCGTGCCCTGTGAGCTGAAGCACAGTGTGCCAAGAGAACAAAAACCCTTGGGTTTGTCGTCCGCAGAGAATCTGATCCCATCCCTCGCTCTGAGTCACAGTGAAAAATTAATGTGTTATTTTCAAAATTCACCCTTAATGGACACTGAGAAGGCCACAGCTGCTCGGGGCTGTGATGGTCTCTTGGGTACCTGACAGCATGCCAGCCCCAGTCTCACCTGCCAAATGGCCACTTGGCCACCAATGTCCCCAGGCACATTCAGGAGCCACTGGTCCAGTGTGTCATAGGGTGAGGGACTTGGTCCCTCTGTGGCTACATGTCCTGGGCTTACACTGGCCTCAGTCTCTGGTGGCCCCGAACTTGTGTGGCTTGAACAGTGTCTGTGGAAGGACAGTGAGGCCACCAGTTGGGGGCTGCCAGGGTCAGAACTGGCTGAAGGGCAAATCCACTTCACTCAGCTTGTTCTGCTCTGTTATGCTCCAGCCACCTCTGCTGTGCATCCTGCATCCCACATCCTGCATCCCACATCCTGCATTCCCTCCACACTGGTCTCCAGGACCTACAGGTCACAGGGAAGCTGTTGACCTCCCTGACCATTCCTAACCAGCTGTGGGGCCTGGCAGCATGGTGACGGTCACCATGCCAGCAGTGGGGCTGAGCCACGTGGTGGAGGGATCCAGAGCTGCCCTTGGAAAGGCAGCTTCTGCCTCTGCTTTCCAGCAGAACAGCATGTCAAACTCACTGGAGAAAGTCCAGTTACCATGAAAAAGACAACTGAAAACATGGAAACATCATGAAAGCCTGCAAATGGCCCCATGCTTTAAGGCCATTTATTTGTTCTTGTTCTCACAGGAGAAAGAGGGATATTTTTAGAAGAGAAAGATGTTCAGTTTCCTAAAATGCTGACGAATTGTGTCAAAGAGCCCTTTCGGCAGCGGCTCCCCTCCCCGGGGCCTGGGAGCGCCAGCGCTGTGACCCCGCTGCGCTGGCAGCCAGCCCCGTGTGCCTTCCACAGCGCCAGGGCTGCGCCCGCACCCCCGGAGCAAGCCACAGACCTCAGCGGGGTCACGCCGACCCGAGTGCCCTGACACAAGGGACATTGGCCCACGCTGAGGTTTGCTCCTTACTCGAAATTGCTGCTGCCTCCCTCTGCCAGCGGTGGCAGGTGCCAAGGGGAGGGCAAGCAGTGCCTGGCGGGGCCCGAGTCCCATCCCATAGGAACAGGGTGGGCGCGGTGGCACGGGGTGGTGGCCACCGGCAGAGCCTGTGGGGCCAACGCAGTGAAGGGAGCTGGGGTGTGCAGTGAGGGAGGATGGAGCTGTGGGAGGATGGAACTCCTGGGGGCTTGCTTCTCTGAGCCTTCACGGGAATGACCACATTTTATACAGGATTTCAAGAATCTTCACCACTTCTGCCTGGCAGAAGCTCTTAGAGACACTGACAGAGGCTGTTAAAGCACTTCTTAAACTTCTGAAAACACAGAAAATGAAAAACATCACGGCCTTTACTGGTTCAAAGCATCTCCTGATTGTTTAAGCCAATCACGGGATTTTTTGGTGGCCCGACGTGATTTATAGCCATACGTGCGGGCCAAGAAACCTGCTAAAGGCTGCCAGGAACCCGCCCGGCGCAGGGACTTGCTCCCAGCTCGGTGCATCCAGATGGGTAATTGTGCAGTGAGATGGGTCAGGGAGAACTACAGAGCTGAAAACTATGGCTCTGATCCTCCAAGGAGTCCCACGTGGGTGGATTCCAGCGCCTCCATGGGTCTCTGCAGCACATAAATTTCAGATGTCAGTGCTCCACTAAGTATATTTCAATTCTAAATTTATCACACAGATGTGTCTGCTGCAGACTCTTTGGCCTCTTCAAACTCGTCCTCTGGGAAGAACTCAGGCTCAAGCTCAAGCTTTGGAACTGCTTGTTTTGTTATCTTCTCTCTATAAAAACGTGCAAGGTTTTACTTGTGCTGGAAAATAATTTTCTTGCTCATATCAAAACCAAATGTTTTCTGTAAGAAAGCAAGCCAGGCACCTGTGGGTTGGGAGACAAGGATTGTTGGGGCAGTGCCTCAGCACTTGCTCCGGTTCATGATCACTTAATACAAGGCCTAGTGAGGAAAAAACACAGTTTAGTTCCCCAAACACCACTGTTTTGAACACATCCAGCCCTGGAAAAGTTACAGCCCCAGAAGGAAACTTTTCAGAGAAACAAGAAGCCAGAAAAAAAAAAGCAGAAACCCCTGAGGCTGCTGCTCCAGGTGCACCGTGTCCATGCCCGCTGCGGGAGTGCTCGGGCGGCTCGGGCCCGGCGCCAGGGCACGGCCTCGACCTCTCCGAGCTGGCGAACCCAGCCGGGGCTGCCCAAAGAGCCCGCGGGCAGCGGCCGGGCCCCTACGAAGTAATTGCAGGAGGATCTTGAAAACAGCGACCAGCCCTGAGCAGGGTGTCGGTGGGAACGCTCCCCTTCTCCAGCTGGGGACCCTCACGGTTGTGGGGGCAGCCGTCCCTGGACCTCCTGCGCAGTCACCTCCATCGGGCTTCTCCAGAAATCCAGGCTCCAAAGCTGGCTGCAAGATTCCCAGCTCAGAGAGAGAAAGCTGTTCTCTCCTGAGAGTGCTCACTGTTAAAAAAAAGCAAGAGGCCCGAAAAGCGAATGCTGATGCACAATGTCAGAGTCGAGAGGGAGGAAAACAGATGTGAGGAGCAGAAAGAAGTGCTGGACAGATGGCAAGAAGCAGTTGGTGGTCACCAACCAGAGGAAACCCAGAGTCTCAGTGACCCGCAGCACAGGACGCTGTCCAGGCACTGTGGCAGCACCGGAATATTCGTCCTTGGCAGGGCAGCTTCTCTGGTCAGAGAATGCAGAAACCCATCTTTGGGGGGTGCAACCCCAGAGAGGGGCTGTGCCAGAGCCCAGGGCACTCCCAGTCCCATGGACATTGCCCTGTGTGGCCTCCCCAGGGTGCGGAGCTGGGACCCCACAGCGGGACCTGCCTGCAGAGGGGGTGGCAGCGCGGGCAGCGTTCGGGCTCGGGGTGAAGAGGAACAAAACACACTGAGACGGTTCTGTTTCACTTCATGGAAACTTTATAAACACTTGCAGTAACCTAAGCTTGCACACACCACAACGGCTGTGGGGCTGATGCTGGGGGGCTGCCGTGCTGCACAGGGCGATCCCGCGTTCCCAGCTGTCACTCCTGGGCCATGGCAGCAGGGGCTGTGCTCACAGCAGCATGGGTTGGGCCCCACAGCAGCGGGGATTGGGCCCCACAGCCTCCCACCAGCACAACCAGCAGCCCCCACCACTCCAGCTGCTGGTCCCCAGTGTCCAGCTGCACCCACGGGTGCAGGAAAAACCAGCACAGACATATAAAGTGACAAAGAACTTTAAAAGCACACCACAAAATACGTCTGCAAGAAGCTGCTTCTCCCCACTGCTCACACCGTCAGACTGAAACCCAACCACCCTTGGATTCTCCCTACCCCCAGAGCCTAGCTCTGTCCTGGGGGTGTGCACCGGGCAATGGGCATGAGCAGGAGGATGTGACAGCCACTGTTCCCACAGGATGTTGCCTCCAGAGACAGAATTGTGCATCAGCAGAACCCCAGGAGCTTCCCAAACTGGCAGGCTCGAGGGGTCCCCAAACCACAGCCCCAGGCATGGAACACAGTTGGGAAATACTGGCTTTTTGTGTGGGAGCCACTGGCCCAACACCCCGACAGGGCCAGGGGCTGATGGTGCTGCAAGCAGGTGGCCCCACTGCCAGGCTAGTCAGAGCAGCTCCCTCCAGCTTCAGCTCCATCCTACCTGCTCCGAGATCCCTGATCAGAACCAGTGTGTGTTGTCCTGGAGCTGCTGGCAAGGGGCTGCAGCAGGAGGGGCCCGGCACAGCCCCAGGTGCTGCCAGTGCATGTGGCGCAGCCTCAGCTGCCACAGCACAGGGCTGGTTTGGTTTTAAAGCCACTTTCCTGTGCCAGATCCAAAGGAAGGAGAAGCTGGGGCACTGCTGAAGCCAAGGGAGTGAGAGCACCATGGACATGGCACACGTGAGCGCCGGCACGTGACATTCAGCAATACGAGACACGAGGTCGCACAGAGGCGAAGCGCCAGGAGATGGGAAGGAAGGCGGCATTATCCCCCCGGCAAACCTGCGCCGGGCAGGACACGGCGCTCGAGGGATGCAGCACCCGGGAAGCAGCTGTGGGAATGTTTAGCCACTGTTTTGGAAATGCTCTCAGCACCTAAGGAAAACCATTCAAAATGGGGGAGTCATCTTTGGGCGGGCGGAGGAAGTGGGAAGCCGCCTGCTGCCATGCACAGCCCGGAGCTGGGCCCTGGTGGCAGCTGGAGCAACAGACAAGGCTCTACTGCTACAGGGCTGCACAGCGGTCCTGGCCAGGGACACCGCCCGGGCCAACGGACATCATCCACAGGGCACAGTTGAGGGACAGACCGGGCATCTCGTACTGGAAATCAACAAACAAGCAAACAAGAAACTGGGCAGTTCTTAGAAAAACAATGGGTTTGACCCACATTCAGCGAATTTCAGATCCTCAGCACCTCTGCGCTGGCCCACCGCAATCACCCAGGATGGAGACTTCTTGGTGGGCCTGTGAGAAGTGAATCTGGTGGGAGTGTGGCTCACATGAGAGGAGGAGGAGGCAGCGGAGGAGGAGGAGGAGGAGGAGGAGGAGCACTTGCTGCCCACTTCCCCCAGCTGCACCCTTGGAGGCTGCTGACCTGATGGCACTGCCCAAGAGCTGACACCAGGCAGGGCTGTGGCCAAGCCCCCAGCCCAGCCACGTCCGTCAGTGCGGTGTCCCAGGCCAGGGACGTGCAGACGCCCAGGAGGAGATGAGGAGACATTCCGCAGAGCTGAGCATGGTGGTTCCCCCGTCCCTGCCCAGCCTGTGTCACCACGGGCGGCGTTCCCAGGCACGGCTGTCCTGCACACTGCAACCACAGCGCAGCTCACCGAGTGAGAGACACGAGCACAAACGAAGGGCCTTCTTAGGGCAAGAGAGGCCATCTCCAAATGCAGTTGCTTTGCCCTTGCATCTAAGCACAGGGACTCTGCCCCTGTGCTGTCCAAGGTCACCCTTGTCAAGGTGTGTTTCCCAAAAGTGAGCAAGTGGTCAGGGGCTCCGCTGTCCCTGGGCCCAGAGGTGGGCGGCGTCCCCCAGCCCTGCCCACGCTGCCGTCGCCTGCGCGGGCACACACGGGCACTGCCAGCGCCTGCAGGGAGGAGAGGGGGGAGGGCAGGGAGCAGTTCAGCACAGATGTGTGGGCAGGACCTGCTCTCCATCGTGGTCTCCCTCTTCTAATTGCTTAAGCCACCTGTGGCTCGGAAATCATCGTCCGGTAAGATAGCTGCTCTCCAGGGCACTGCGGCTGGCAAGGCTCAGCTGTGACTCCCGGGTCACAAGCACAGAAAGTCTCCTGGGTCCAGCTGGGCTGAGGTGCTTACAAAGCCTGGAAGAAGAAAACAAGCTCTATGCTCTGTACAGCAGTCCCAAGCCACCAGTGATGGCAGAACCATGGGACTCCCACCACCTCATAAATGCTGAATTTGTGTTATGTCTGCTTTTGGTTTATTATTTGATTTGTTGTCATAAACACATACCTTTAGCCTCAGCTCTCATCACTTGGGATCCTGCCTTGTGGTGATGAAGAACTGGATACATAGAAGTAGAAGAATAGAGAAAAAAATGAATGCAAGGAGCAAGCTCCAACTCAGCTCCACAAGCTGCTTGAGGCTGGATAATGGGCAGGGAAGGGTGTGTTTTGCAATAGAACAAATGATTTCACTCTCAGTACTGGCAGGAGCAGTTCTCAGATCTACACACAACCTGCTCTCCCTTGGGCAGAGGTTGGTGGCTTTTCAGAGCAGGAAGCTGGAGCTTATTTGGGCAAATCTTACCACAAATGGCATCTGCTGCCACTCAGAGCCAAGGGCTCTGGTGCCCACACTGTGACCGCACCACCCCCTGCCTCCCATCTGCACACCCCCTGTGCTGGACCACACAGCTCATGACGCCACGCTCTCAGCAGCTGCTGGGACCTAACCAGCCCTCCTCACCTCACCCATGACCTGATCTCTCCACAAAGCCTGAGTACAACAGGCACTACACCACGTAGATCCATGCACATGGTAACAGGGATCCACAGGGATGTTTCTCACTTGGCAGATTTAACTTAGCAAGTCTGTATCTGGACTCACATTTTACACTTTGTGCTCTTTGTTTGGTTTCAGTATTTTAGCTGAGCCCCATCTGCTGCTCATGAGTATGAGACAAGGCAGGCTGGGGCTGGGGCTGGGGCTGTCCGTGCTGGCTCTGCCTCAGAGGAGCACCCTGTGCTGCAGGGCTGCTGCTATCCACATGCCACCTTCCCAGTGCCGGGCTTACCTGCCTGTTCTTCGGGAAGCTGTCTCAAAGAACTTGGTCCTAGAGGCCACCCTGCAAAGAAAACAGGAGAAGTCACTCCTCTGATTCGACCTGGCAATTTGCTAATGAGATCTGCTCTGTGCCAGGGGAACGAACAGCAGCACTGGCAGAACTGCACTGGTCACCTTCCGTCGATGGCTCTTGAGCCAAGGCACAGCCAGGCTCCTTCTGCACCCGCTCCGCCCTCACACCACACGCCAGCGCCATGGCTGGGCTGCTTATAGAACCATGGGATCATGGAATCATTTAGGCTGGGAATGGAGATCCAATCAGATACAGATCATGGAGTCCAATCTTTGACCAACCACCACTACACGAACTAAACCATAGCACCAAGTGCCACGTCCAGTCAATTATTTCCATGTTCTTGCCTATAATCCCATGTGCATCCACCCTCTTTATAGTCCTTCCTTCAGTGTTTATGTGCTCCCGCCCATGCTCACAGAAAGAGAAGTTCTCCCAGGCAGTTCTGGCACAGAGCTGGCCCTCATGGCACCTTTTGTTTTCTTTCATTTAATTCCCACTGAAGCCAGCAAGGTTTCTGACTCTCTAAAATCTGAAAGAAATCTGAGAGTGAAGCTGAACTCCATCCAGTTTCCTTAAGCAGATCCAAGCTGGATCTTGTCCTGCCCCAGAAAATACCTCATTCAAGAGGTTTGCTAGTGGCAGGCAGGGAGCGGCTCAGCTGCATTGACCCAGGCACAGCAGGGAAGGGGATGGGACAAGGCTCAGCCTCGGGGCTGTGCTTGAGCAGCTCCAGAGCTTTGTGTTTGCCTTCACTCCCTTCCCTGGCTGTGCCCTCTGCTGAGCTTTCCAAGTGACACTCAAACCCGCACTCGCCCTGGTGCTGAGGGGACATCCAGGGGCTCCAGCCACTGAGCCCCCAGGTGCCCCCGCCGGCACTGTGCGCCCGCCACGGGCTGCTGGCTTACACGGATGAGGGCATCTCCTCTGCTGTCCCTGCTATCAGATCCGGCCTCTGCTCCAGCTTTGGAGGGATGGGAGTCCGGCACGGTGGATCCGGAGGTCTCACAGGGGGACGTGTTATCACGGGCTTATCGCCATGGGAACGCGGCTTCGGGACACCGTCACAGTCACCTGCAGGGATGGAGATGACAAACACTGAGCAGGAGGCTTTCGCAGAGGCCAGATGTTTATGAAGGGGCACTGAACAGTTCAGTGGGTTCAGTTCTGTCCATCTGCCTCAACACCCTCTTGCTGACACTGGCCAATAGCCAGAATGGAGGGACAGAGTCCAGGGAAAGGCAGCTCCCACACTGCCTGCCCCAGCACAGCCTTCCTGGCATTGGGAACAGAGGCTGGAGCTGGACCTGCAAGGACAAACTCAGTGTAGCTGCTGACTGTGAAACTGATACTTCCTGAGAATGACAAGTGTTCTTAACCAAACCCTGTGCAGTGCGGCTCCGTGAAAGGGAGAGGAACGGCACAAACCGATTTGTGCAAATCGCACAAAGCGATTCCTGCAGCCGAGCTTTTATCCTGGACAGTGACACTACCTGTCGTCACTCGGTGACAGGGTTTAGTTTAGTTGAGATGTTGGGGCATGGGTCGGACTCGATGATCTTGTAGGTCTCTTCCAACCTGGTGATTCTGTGATTCTGTCTCCTTGGCTGCTTTTCTTCCCCAAGATCCACCCAACCTTGCTATTCACTTAACCCTTCAAAGTCTTTAAAGGTCAAGTCAACGAGGAATGAGTGTCGGATTTCACCTGTGCCCACGCCTTAGGCTGTTCTGGTCTCCCAGCCCTTCCTGCTGAGCTACATTAAGAGGACTCAAGCGGAGAAGCCCAGCACGAGCTCCAGGGAGGGCTAACTCGGTACCTTGGGCTTCCCCCGGGGAGCAGGACGTTCCTGTCTGTCTCCAGCCGGGCCCCTGGCACACACTCACCCTCTCTGCCGCAGACGCCCGGCCGGGGCGCCGGTCTCCTGGCCTGCAGCGTGGCGGTCCTCAGGGCAGGGCTGGTCACCACCCCGTTGGNCGGTGCAGGGGCTTGGGGGCCTCCACGCCGCCGCCGTTGGGGGTCTGGCCGAGCCGCTCTGCTGTGGAAACAAGGGGGCAGAGAGCCGTGGGGTTGGTTGTGTACCACACTTCATGACCCTCCAAAAGCCGTTCGTCTCACCCCTCTTGCTGTGCTACAGACCCAGGAGCAGGAGCTCTGCTGTGAACCCGACTGCTCCGGGCAGCCTTGGTGCTTCTGCTCCAGGCTGGGGAGGCATTGAAATGCAAGGCCAGCCCCAACTGCATCACCAGTCTGGGGGTTTTAAAGAGCAATGTGATTCAATCATGTTTTGCCAATGTCATAAAGTGCAGTTAGAGTACACTTTATATCTAAACATCATCAAAGCTCTGAAAACTAAAGGAGAAAGAGACTTTCCATCTCCTTGGTGACTATGGAATCAGGGCACAGCCTGCAGTGACAATTAGAGCAAATCAGGTGTAGAAAAATGATTTTAAGCTGATGTGTCCTTTGACATTATGATAAGGGCTTCAGCATTTCCTTACAGTCAGCTGGATTTAACAGCAGAGTTGAACTTGGTCTAGAAAATACTGTCATTGGGTCCTAAAAAAGTTCTTTGGAGTTCTGCTCTGGATGTGGAACTGCCAGTGGCTGAGCCAGCTTGAGACCCCCTTGGGCCTCCCACAGCACAGACCCCTCTGGCTACCATGCCACCAACTCCCCATGCAGTTCCCTTTGCACCTTTGCCTCTGATGCCACAAAACCTCTCCTCTGGGCCTGTCCTGTGCAAGGATCAGCCTTAGTTTAGCTAATGGAGAATGCAGAAGGTAGCAGAAAAACCCAGTTCCCAGAGTCTGACTTGTGACATGATGCAACCAACATATGAGTGGTTTTGGCTTTCCTTTCTCTCTGAACAGACCTCACTGCCTGCTGTGTTCAGGACCTGGGAAGTGTAGCCCTGTTGCTGTTACCTCCATTGCTCCTGGAAAGGTATTACAGGAAGCCAGAGGGGTGAAGGGCAGGTAAGGCATCAGGGAACAGCCAGACTGACCTCCGCTTTCCTCCACAGAGGCACCGAAGAAGACAGGTCTTTCTCTCAGGGGACGCTTGGAGATGGTGATGGGTTTGTGCCGCCGGGCAGCCACCCTGGGTGGGGGCACTGGGGGGGCTGTGGTGTCCTCTGGGGGGCCAGAGTAGATCTGTAAAGGGAGACACGTTCAGGTGACGCCACACAAAGGGACTGCTGCCTCACCTCCCCACTGCAAGTGCCCCCGCCCAGCGCAGAGGGGGATGGTGGCCACCACTGACACCATCCCCACCACTGGCACTGTCCCCACAGCTCAGCAGGAAGATCACAAACACAGACAATTTGTAGAAGCCAATTCCCCTAGAGCATACGAGGGAGGCTTTGAAGCTTTGGAGCTGACAGCTCCTGAGGAACATCAAGATTCTCACCATCAATCCCTGAAACACCCAAACCAACCCTGCATTGTTTCAGATCTAACGCTAAAACCCTTCAACCCTTGTCTTACAATGACGAGTTTGGCACCAGGAAATTACCTGGGATGAAATACTGGCATAAAAACAATGCTACTGAGGAGTTTTATCTCCTTTTCTCACTGGTCATGCGGAACCTATTTGGTTGAGATTAATTGAGAGGTTCTTATTTAGGTCAGAGCTTTTTTAAGAGCTGAAAAAGAATTACATTTGAAGAGCTGAAACACCATATCAAGGCCCAAAGCAGCTGCTCCTGTGTTCTTCCCAGGGATGTTAATTGAAGTTATATCAGGCTTTAAAGCCTGAGTTACTATGGAAGGGTGGCCCGTGCTGCTGAGCCCAGAGGCTGCACTGCCTGTCCTGGGAGATGTGGAGCTGGTCCCCTCCTGGCTCCAGCCCAGAGGAGGAGAGCTGTGCCAGCCCCACCAGCACACCGGGTCACCACACCCTTGGGTCACACTTTGATATGGAAAAACAAGTTTATTGCGTCACCCAGAAAAATCTTAACATGAAGAAATGTAACATTCTGCTTTGATTAAGTGTCTCGTTTTGGTAATTCAAACCAAAAGTGTACTCCTTCTTCTCCCAGCCAAAGTGCAAGACTAGGAGACCAAGATGGGGGATGGGAGGGGAAAACACATCCCTTGTTTAACCTCCGTGGTCCCAAGCAGCAGCGTGTGCCTGGGGAGGGCGGGCAGTGCCGGGTGGCTCCCCATGCCCCACAGTCAGGCTGCTCTGGCCCAGCCTGGGCTGGCTTGGGATCAATCCATGTGCTGGGACTCAGGCTTTGCTTCTGACAGCCTGGCCCACTCTGCATGAGGAGAGGAGAAACAACACAGAATCACAGAATGGGTAAGGCCCACAGTGGGCCATCTGGTCCATCCTCCCTGCTGAAGCAGTGTCTTTCTAAAGCAAATGGCACAGGATTGTGTCCAGATGGTTCTGGAATATCTCCAGTGAGGGCAAATTCCACACCCTCTCGGGAAAAAGCCCCCACACTGAAGGTTTGGTCACACAGGGCGGGTGCTGGCTCAGTGCCCACTGGGCTCCGCCCCGGGAAGGGGCAGGACATGTTCCCTGCTCTGAAACACGAGGTCTGGAGTGCTCTCCCTGCCTGGATTCAGAGGGATTTGCTGTGACATAGCAGCCCACGAGCTAAAAGCAGCAGCTTGTGTATTATTAAAACAGCAAAGGATTGCCTGCAGGAGGGCAATATTTTGGAAATATCAACCTCATTCCTATATTCTGACCAGAATCCAATCCTGCTTTTTAAAGAAAAGTTCCCCGTGGACACTTATACAGGTACCAAAGAATATTATTTTCAACACCTGTAACCCAAGCTAAACCCACCACAAATGACTCTATTTAAGATGTGGGTGCAGGCTCTGATTTACTTCTAATTGAAAATCCAAGTTAAACAACCTAAAGGTACAAAGATATTGACAGACCCTCATCTTAAAGAGGTTTGTACAGGGAAGAAGGTGTTTCCAGAACAATCAACCTATTTAATTTAACCATGGCAGTGAAACATGAGCTGTGGAAACAGCAATTATCCACAAAGACTTCATGAATAGTTACTTTGTCCTCAGAGTCTTCAGATTGCACCATATAACCCACATCCCCTCGTCCTCCAGACTCATCTGAGCTGTTTGCTCATGTGTGAGCTGAAGACACTCTCAGCTCTGACACTGAACTTATAAGCTCAATCTAATAAATATGACTAACTTAACCTTATTGCTGGAGAAATTAAAAGCAAGCAAAAGGACATCTAACTTAATTAAAGCTGTCATCCCAGCTTTAATTAAGCTGGCAATGTCGGAGGTGGCAAGGTGTGTTGGTTCAGACCGTGCTGCAGGCTGTGCGGAGGGGAGCACAGAGCCTCATCTCTGGAGCGAGCCGTGTGTGATCCCAGGCACAAACCAGTCCCTGCTTTTTTGCAGGAACTCATTACAAGTGTTCACAGAGACCTACAAAGGAATTGGCTTGTGTTTCCATGAGCTTCTGGTGTGGGTACTCAGAAGGCACTCTGAGCACTTTCATCTCGTTTCAATCCTTGGCATCACAGCCGTCTCCTAGCCCCTCATCTGGTCCCACACCTCCATGTGGTCCCCAACTGGCTGCTCTGGTTCCACATTCCTGTTGCAAGAACCTTGCTGTTCCAGCTTTGGCCACCTCTCCCTTTTCCAAAGGGAGCTTTGCCCCTGCCCATGTGCTGTCCTGTATGCTGAGAGCTGCCCCAGCCCCCTTACAGCAAACAGCATCCCTGAACGAACAGCTCCACCCCCTTCCTGCCTCTAAGGCTTGAGAGACGTTTGGGCACTGTGTACCCTGCTAGGAAAAGCTGGAGAACCAAACTCACTCCTTGGAAGCTGGGGCTGTTACCAGGGGAGTAATCTGCTCCCTGCTCAGGATCTGCTGCTCTGGATGCAAATGCTGCTCAAGCTTTCAATATTAACAGACAGCTCTTGTAGTCCTGTGGCCACCTGACACCCCCGGGCCGGTGTTGGGTATCGCTGAGAGCAAGTGTGAGCACAGACACAGTGGAACATTCTGCTTTCCACAGACAGAACTCCACACGACAAAGCTGTTGTCTGCATGTGGATCTTCAGCACCACCCCAGCAACCAGACCCCGGCTGGGCACACGGGCAATGCTCAGGCTGAAATACCCAGCACAGATCCACGGAAGGCAGATGAGGCTGGAGGCTCTCCCGGGCTCACTGTCCTGTGCAGAGCATGGCCCAGGGCCATGGGCAGCGGCGGGAGCCTCCTCTGACTGCTCCATCCCAGGCAGCAGCTCCCCCAGACTCCCCCCATGCTAGGGAGCACCTCCCTCAGACTCCCCATACCATCTCCACACCATCCCTGTATCTGGATCTGAATGCATCCACAGCTGAATTACTTTCATCAAATGTTCAACATTTGTCTGCTCTGGGTTTTTTCCCCTGATTTAACAGTGGTGCAAGTGTCTCATCTTGGACCGTGCCCATTAAAACCAGTTCTGCTCTGGTCTAGCTCCTGTCTAGCAAAGGAAAGGATGAAGCCCTGTAATGTCCAGTCATACAATAGGGTTTTTTTTCAATAAAGCTTCCCCTTATTTCAAAAGAAAAAGCAAAAATGCCCAGACTCGGTGTTTCCTTTGGGGCCAGATAACAGCAACATTGAGGAACACACCTGCTGCTCTTTGCTTCCTCCCGAAGCGTTTGAGAGCAGTGTGTTACATAAGGCCGGCTCAAGGAGGCTCCAGACGGAGCTGCCGCGTTGCCACAGCAACAGTCTGCAGGAGCGGGCTGGAGCTGCCCCCGTACCTTCCCGAAGTGCTCTATCAGGATCTCCACCACGATGTTTTGGAACTTGATGTTCATCATCGCTGCCACGGTGTCCTCCTGCGCTCGCATGAGGGTGGGCCCGAAGATCACGCCCATGTTGGACGGCGACATCAGGTTCTCCCGGCTGTGCTCACAGACGCTGCGGAGGGGAAGCAGGAAAAGAGTTCGGTTGGTTTGGTTTTTTGCAAACAGATCTTATTCCAAGAAATAAAAAAACAGGATATAGTAAGAATCAGTCATTCAATTTTCTTCATTGTGTTTCAGGAGAATTTGCTTCCCAGCAGCGACAAACATGGCTCTAGCTCTGACACGTTTGGCCCAGACAGATGCTGGGAAGAGCATCGTGCTCTCAGCATCTTTATTTGATCTCTTCCCACTCCCAGCTCCTCTTTAGCTCTGCAATCAAAAGTTATCTGCACAACATATACACAAAAGGAATCATTTAAATCCTATATCCTTTTTATCTAGAACTGACTTCTGGCTTTAATTCTCCCTTTCTCTGAAGGAAGAGGACTGAATATAGGGAGCACACTTCGGTGGTTTCCAATAAATCTCTGAGGGGTGATAATTTACAGCCCCTGCTCTCAGAGGGTAATTTCATTTTTTAGATGATTTCCTGCTCTGTGCCTGTCTGAAGGGGGATGGAAGGAGCAATCAGAAAGAGAAGCATCACTTCATCCAGAGGGCAGCAAGGCTAGTCACCCCATTTGTGCAATCCACATGGAAATTCCCACAAGGAAACTATGGTGGATACAATTTTGCAAACCTGACCCCCAAAAAAGGCTTGTTCTTCTCATTCCGTTATTCCCCTTTCTTTGATTTTAGAGGAAAACATCTGCTTACTTGACGAGATGCTGGATGAGGAGTTCTAACATCTCCCTGTTCTTGTCAGGCAGTTTATAGACCAGTGCATGAATGGCTCCCAGCCTGTAATCCAGGTTCTCGGACTCTGGAAAGCAGGAACACAAAGAAGAATTTGTGCCCAACACTTTCAAACTAAATAGAGCTGGGGAATGTAGAGCCAAAGGAACCCTGTGGGAGCTGTTCCCTGTGCAGCATGGGAGCGATGGGGAGCAGAGGGAAGTGAGATTTCAGAGGAACCGGGTGAACACTGTGAGAAACAACATGAAGTGGAAAGAGGAAGAAACTGAGCTTGAAAGGGAGCCCAGGGACACACTCCAAGAGAGGCTGGGCATGGGCATGTCCTCCCCTTTGCACCCTCGTCCCGCACACCTGGGAGCACACGGCCTCTCTCTGGGAGTCCTATCAGCCCAGAGAGCTCCGACACTGAACAACACCTAAAACATCCTGCAGCGAAAAAAATTGCGTCCCTGACCCAGAGAGGTCACCCTTAGACGCATAAATAATCAAGAAACAATAAAATACTTGGTGTGAGAAGAATGGTGTGGGGTCTGGTTGGCTGGGAAGCACAATGGTGCAAGTTTCTGAGGGAGGGCAGGGAAGGAATAAGGGTCCTGCACATAACCAGCCATCGTGGGCTTAACCAGCTCTGAAACTAATAAATCCTGGGCTTGACCACCTTCAGCAGGTGCTGGAACATTTCCTTTTCTAAGGAAGAATGGGTGCTGTTAATTCTCCAGAGGCACACATGGAGAAGAAGTGGGCACTCTCCCAGTCTCCTGTTGACTTCTGGAAGCATGGGGGGTGAGGGATGCTCTAGCCACACATTTCTAGATGCCAGCATTCCCATGCTGAGGGTGATGACCAGCTCCCTGTATCCCAGTCTCCCTCACAGGGCACCAGATCACAACTGTCACGGCTTATCTGCAATGGCCACAACAAGGGGACAGCTGAGCACGGGCCGGCTCAGCACAGGTGAAGCCCTGGCAGTACACCTGTGCTTCTTGGCTGACCTCTGTTATTCCTGACTGTGACTCAATCCCAAGAGCTGCAGCAGAGAAATGTCTTCCACGTACTGGTAGACACTTTGTTTTCAACATTCCAGGACAAATTTCACAACCTAAAGGGAACACCTGCTTATCTGTGTGCCACCAGCACATCCCATTCCCTCACAGGTTTTAAAACAAATACGTCACTACTAGGGGGAAACAATTCTTGTGGGACACTTGTGCTGCTCTCAGGTGAGTGCCATCGCCTGGCTCCCCAGACCCTCTGACAGCATGAGACCGTGCTCGAGGGAAGGGCACTGCAGTAGCAAAGGAGGGAAGGGAACATCCACCACCACATCCCCTGCACAGATCAGCACTCGGAGGAGGGGGTCACTGCTCTTTCTACAGGTGAAGCAGCCGGACACCATGGAGCTGGGCTGGCAGAGCTCTACCAACTGATTTTGATGGACCTGGCTGGGAAGGGCAGGGCCAGGAACCATCAGTGGGGCAACTGTGGGACTTACTGGCAGCCAGGACCAGCTCTTTGTGGAGCTTGTACGTCATGACGGGTTCAGACAGGTTCCTGCAACAACCAGAAAGAAAACTGAGCTCTGCAGGGCACTGCAGGGCAGGGTGACCCACTCGTGACCCGTCCTGGACCGACGGGCAAACTGCCTCGTCCCTCAGTGCCACTGGGTCTCAGTGGCATCTCCCCCCACAGCCAATAGCACTGAAACAGCTCTCCCCATGGGATTGAGGGGTTCTGCAACACCTAGGTTTATCATTCCTCTTCCCAAAGCCTTCATCACTTTGCTCTTTTCAACAGCCACATGCGAACATCTGGCAGCTCATTCCACCTTTCATCTGGATCAGTCCCAGTCTCCTTTGCCTCCTCGGGGCATGTGTGACCTGCAGAGCTACCTGAGATAGAACTTCAGCGAGCTGGTAATGGTCTTGATGTCCCAATCCCCACTCTGGAGATCCACGTCCCCGGGGCATTTCGGATCTGGAGGAAGAATGAAATGGTTTTAGAATAAAGTTCATTTGGAGGTTGCTAATAAACAGTCTGCTCGGGGGCAGGGTTTCCCCTCGAGACACATGGAGCCACAGCAGCACACAAAGAGAGCTCCTGACTCCCGTGGCTGGGAAAAGCAGAACAACAGCACCGGTGTCAGCATTTTGGAGAGGCTGGGGAGCAGTGCTAATGAGGGACAAAGTGGGAAGCACAAGGTAAAATTTAAGCACTGCTGAAAAGTCAGTGAGGGCATATTCTCTAGTTTGTTTTTTTTCCAAGGCTGGCAGAAACAACACATTTTAACAGGTCCAAGACAAGCTTTCTGACATCCAAAGTAATCTGAATATCAGCTCCAATCCCTCATTTGCAGCTATTCCCCTGAAAGCTGTTCTGGAAGCATTCCCTCTCGCTGCATGGGGAGGAGGGAGCTCAGGGGGGCCCAGCAGCGTGGAAGTACAGTTTGCTCCTGCCTACCCTCACTGAAGAACCACATCACGAAGTGAAGGATGTGGTTGTACGATGGAGAAAGCTGAACTACAGAAATAAACAGCAGGATTTATTTTTAAAAATAAATAGGACTAGAGATAAAAAAAAAATTAAAAATGTATCTTCTTAGAGCAGTTAAGGAAGAAATCCTGCTGCAGCAGTTATTTCTGTGGTGTTGGACTTTACACTGTGCATTCATATGCAGAGGGGTGGCAAGTGGTTACCCAGACCTGTGCAGATAAACAAAACAAAAAGCCACTCACTGGTGGGGTTCAGAGGAGAAAACCACAGAACTGCTCACAGAGAGGGTGAGGATCAAGCAGCAGTAGAACCTGAGGCTCAGCAATGAGTCACAGGCCAGCGGATCTGGGCAGATGCCTGAAGTCACAGCTCTGTGAGAATCGGGCACAGCCAGACACCAGTGCAAACCTGGCTTTTAATAAACAACATCCATATCCAGAGTAGAAGCAATGGAAAGAACAGCCAAAGCCTTTGAATGCTGCATTAATATCAGATGTCTGAGCTGGCGTGAGCCCAAGGCACGCAGGCAGAGAGGTGGATGCAATCTCTGTCCTGTGCTCCAGCCCCAGGCAGGGCTGGGGAGAATGGCTTGGCCTTGGGCACGTGGTGATCGACCCCGGGGCTCCCCCGAGGGGCTCGCAGGTGATCACGAGGGAACGATGGCCTCAGCCAGTCCCAGGCCAGGAGCACCTGTCCCGGCACAGAGCAGCGCTGCTCAGCCCCACAACCTGCCAAGACGATGAACACCGTCCCCAGGCTTGTATGACAGACAGATCCAGCCACAGGAAGGCTTAGAGCAGGAATGCATCCATTGACTTCTTAACGTGTACACTGATTCCTTAACAAACACATTGCACACAGCGAGGTGTCCCCATCCTTCCAGGGAAAAACCTCACACCAGGGTGGAGGGCTCCCTGCGAAGGCCACCTTCCCAGTCCAGCTCATTGTGATATCCCAGGAAAGAGGAGGAAAAAGCCCAGGAAAGAAGGGGAAGATGTGCCTCAGGGGGGTTGCAGGGACCAAAACCCATGCTGGACATTTCTCAGTGTGGAACCCAATCCTCTCTGTCCCTCACAAACAATTCAAGAACAGGGCAGCATAATTGCACAGAACAGTTAATTCTTACCAAAAAAGGCGTTCAGCAACTTCTGCACCTGGATATTGCTGCCAACAGTCCGGTATACGCCCTCTGTAGCGATTCCTAAGAGGACAAAGCCAGGAGCGTCAGCCAAGGTCTTTGCGCTGGTGGGAAGTCCAAAAGCCCCATCTAGTGGAACTGTTCTCCTGCTGCTGGGCTCTGTCCCATATCCTGGGCCCTGTCCCACACCCCGGGATCTGTGGGCAGGGGCTCTCCTCGCCCCCAGCAGCCGTGCCACCAGCACCACTGGGGCCGTGTCACGGGCATGGGACACACCAGCCCACACACCCCATTTCGGAGGGGGTGCTGCTTTAAGGCGGATTTGCTCAAACCCTCACAGAAGACAAACACGTGGAAGTAGAACCTGAAAACACTGGCCAGTGCTGGGATGGGCAGAGCCACAGTCTCTCCCAGCTCTGCAAGCAGGGTCTTTGTGCCCCTGCTGCTCCCCACTCCAGCAGGCCTTGGCTGCCACCGCCCCAGAGCTCTGGAGATGAATCCAGGCACCCGTCCCACCCTGGTGACGTTCACCGGCAGCTCACGGGCGCAGGCTGGGCGATACGTGACAGCCCAGAGCACGAGCTGCCGCCCCTGTGCCTGCCGCCGTTCTGCTGCTTCACAGACTGCGGCCGGACCCGCCTGCAGCCACCCCTCGGCCCCGCTGCTGGAGCCGCTCTCCTGCTGCCCAACAGTGCGTGTGCTCGGGGCCAAAACTGACAAAACCAGAGTGAAAACAGCATAAAGGTGGAAGTTCAATCCCAACCGACTTTGGTGCAGCATTGCGGACCAGGCGGGACTTCTGCTCCTGAAGAACATGCATTTAACTGAAGGACACACATTCCTCAGCTCAAAGCTGAAGTCCCGTGTCAGTGACTAACACTCTACTGCAGGAACTACAAGGAAACTCGAGGTCGTGGGAAGCACGGCCAGGCTGGGAGAGCTCCTCACCTTTTGTCTCCACTGCATTGATGCACTTCCGAACAAACTTGAAGCCGACCTCGTTCAGCTCCACTGTTTGGGACAAGGAAGCCGTGTCAGCTGCCTGAGCACTCCTGCAGACCCCGGCACGGCCCCAGCCCCTGTCGGCACCCGCAGCCGCAGAGCCCGGCACACAGCGCGCTCACACCCGCACTCCTCCCCTGCACCCCTCGGGAAAACACCGCCATTCTCTACACCCTGACGCCGATTACCAGTTCCATACTTGAATTTATTTATACCAGTTCCATTTTCCTTGAATTTATTTTGAGTTGCAGCACTGCTCCCTACCCCCTCTCTGTCTTTAATAATAGCTGTGTAAATCAGTGTTTTATAATAATAATAGCATAAATCATGTGGATTGTGTCTGATAAGGACTTGATTAAGCACTTCCAGAGCAAAATCTGTAGTTAAAGCTCTTCCCCATCATGGGATTGTGTCATTTCTGCTTATCTACATCACTAGAATTAAAAAGCAGAACCAATCCAGCTTGATGTGCTGAGGAAAGCTGAGCACAGGGCTTGTTCCACCATGCTGGGGAAGCCTATGGGATCCCTGCATTTTCAGCAGGTTGTTTACGCTGATTCTCAGTATAAACAGATTGATTCTGTCTGCTCTGAACAACAGCAACACCAAGCTCAGATGTTTCTCAGCCCTACCCCAGGAATAAGCACAGACCCACTTGGTGCTAGATACTGAGGCCTACAATACCACTGCAATTCTTCCCAGCTCTAATCTATTACAAATAGAAAATGTTTATTCAGTGAAACCCTAATCCTCATTCCTCCCAGTGTGATGTGAACACGGCCACACAGCAGGTTTGTGCTCCTGCTTCTGGGAACACTCCCTCTGTGCTCATTAGAGCCACCTCGTTACAGTGCTGATGAAGCAAGCTCTGAGACAGAATGCAGGTTTCACCCAGCTAACGGAGCCCCAGAGAGTTCCAGGGCTCTGCAGGGTACACCCCACTGCTGAAAGGGGGCATATGGGACACAGTGGTGGGTGGGAGCTCCAGGGAACTAAATGCCACCTCTACTGCCCTACTACAATCTTTGCCAAGGGACGCGTCCCCACAATCTCTCACCGGGGTTTGGAAGTGCAAATTGAACCTCACATCCCACTACTCCTGGCTAAATAAAAACTGCTCACTGCAGTTGTGTGCAGCTTGTTCTTATCTGGGCTCAGCGCCAGACACTGTGGTGCAAGAACAGAAGTGACAATGCTGTCACGGAGCGGGGACACTGCTACTCAGCAGGAATTGAGGATGAGCGTATCTGCAAGGAAAATCCTGCCTGGCTCCAGGCTATGAGAGCCCAAAGAACAGCAACAGAAGTGACTCACTTTCTTCCTGCTTCGTGATGGGACTGTGATAGATCTGAAAAAGAGAGAGGGAACAGGGGAAGAAGAAACAAAATCATTATCATCATGATTTGGTATTTAGTTCTGAAAGAAAATGCAGCACCCCATAAATCACCCATAAATCACTCATAAATCACCCATAGATCGCCCAGAGCCAATCACAGCCCAAAAGACAATGTCCCATAGAAATGTCATTTTATAATTAAGCAAGAACCCGTTATCTGCACAATCAAGGAGTTTCTGCTGCCTCCCTGCATTTCACTGGGGCACGTATTCCTAGGGCAATTCTCTGTTCTGTAGGCAAACCACAGTGCTCTGAGCTTTGCTCAGACTGAAGGAAGGAAACACCAGTAGGCACAGAAAGGTGGGACACGGGTGCAGGGTGGGCAGTGCCACTTTTGCAAAGGCTGCTCGGAGCAGGGACAGACAAAACATCTTCTCCAGCAGGCAGTGAGGAGCAGTGAGGAGCAAACCCACCTCGGCAAGGCCGGTCCTCAGGAGGGCTGGCACAGCCAGGGAACAGCCCGAGATTTACGGGGGAACCCCAAGTCCCCAGCGGGAGCTGCGCCGAGGGGACGGTGCGGAGCCCACGGCGATGGGCAGCGCTGGTCCCAGCTGCCGGCAGAGGACACTGCTCGGCAGCGCATTCCAGCCAGGAACAGCCCCAGGAACACTCACCGGCTCCTTCCCGTCCATGGCCTCCATCCACAGCCTTCGGTTGGCTTCTGAGAGCGCCTGCAGCGTGATGGTCCCGGACCTGCGCGGGATTCCCCCAGGGCCGGGCAGGGAAAGGAAGAAAAGTTTTTTTAATAGACAGCAAAGAGGGATTTGCTGCAGGCCCGCGGGGTTTGGGGCCACCAGACGTGAAGCTTCTCACCTTTCATTAGTTTCAATGTCAAAACAAAACCTTTTGTCTATGGAGTCAGTCTTTCTCCTTACACAGGACTTCAGGGTCAGGTCCAAGGTGCCCTAGGAGGGAATATGAAAGCCAAGGTGAGAAGACAGAAACACAGGAGAATATTTTGGGCTCCCTGGGCCCCTCAGCTGCAGCCCAGCATGGCACTGCCCATGGCAGGGGTCCTGACATTCCGATGGCATTGGTGTCAGGAGCACAGGTGGTCTTCCTACCATCATCACAGGCAGAGATCAGAGGCTCCGAGTTCCAGGCTTGCTCTCCGCAGCCACAGAATGTTCTGGACTTCAGGGCACTACCCCACGGAGCAGCACTCCGCCTCTGCAGTGCTGGAACACAGCTCCAACAAACCTGGCGAGGCACTCCCTGGTCTCTGAGGCCTGGACCACGCTCACCTGGGCTCTGACACAGCTGGGTCCTAATTTTTATCAGAGCATCAGTACCAATTACCTACACCACCACCGATCCAAATGGCTGTACACAAACACTGTGTGGCAAAGGGATGTACCTTTCCTGACCCCACCTAGAGCAGGTGTGCTCTGGAGAGGCTCATCTCTGGCCCTGGGTGTTCATGTCCCTGTGCTCTGCAGTAGAGTCAATTCATAATTTGATTGTGGTTTTGAGGCCAGCTGTGACCTGTGACCTGATGGTGCAGGCTACCAGGCTGCCAGAGTTTGGGAAAGGCACTAATTTTTCCAAGCCCTTACCTGCAGTAATGGGCCTTACTAAACATGCTTACGGCATAGAGGACAACAAATCTCTCCATACAATAGTTTGGACATTTCTTTGCCCAGCTCTCTGCCAAGGGCTTGCAAAACATCAATTTTATTTTCTTGCTGCAGTGTGCAGAGCCCTGCCAAAACCAGATCATGAGCTCACACACTGGAGCACACACGCCTGGCTGGGAAGGCCCCGGGGACCCTCTCCAGGGCAGAGGAGGGTGGGGGACTCAGCTGGAGGCACTGGCTGTGCTCCATCCTCCCACCCCTCCCCTGTCACGCGCAGAGACTGAGGGAACTCCCAGACTTCGGTAAACCAAAGCACTTTGTGCACGAAATAGCTCCCCGAATTGCTGCCTTAGTGCAGACTGGAGCTGCAAGGTTGCCCTCTCTTCTCCTAACACTATCCCAGTCCCACATAACCAGTGCTGAGAGCAGAAATCAAACCACAAATCAGTGCTGAGAGCACATGCAAGGCAATGCTGCATTTGGAAGCAGTAACTCCTGTAGTAACTTGAGTCATTCGGGCACTTCAGTGGCTGCCATAGCTCTCGTGCAGCTCAGGCTGTGGCTCCCAGCCCCTGTGCACGGCGAAGGATCAACATCAGCTGGTCTGAGAGGCACCAGTTTCACCCCAAAGTGAACGTGTGGGTCAGCACTGTCCGGTATCACCCACGTCCCACAGACCCTGCGGGGCCTGGGCTCCCAGGGACACAGCGGGGTGAGACCTCTCCTCACGGAGGTGCCTCTTGCAGCTGACACCGACGTGCCCTGTGCAGGCAGGGAGGGGACGGAGCCCGCCCCTCCGCTCCGTGGGCAGGCGCAGCCGAGGGGCTGGAGCGGCGGCACTGCCAGCGCTGCTCCCCGGAGCTGGCACCCGCAGGGGCGGCTGGCACGTGGGGGGAAGGTGGGCCCGATGGCTGGGCCGATGTTTGCAGACATCCAACTCACTTGCTTAGCTCCAGGCTTCTGGTCTATGGGCGTCATCCGTAAGGTTTTTGCCTCCTTCTCGTACTGGCAGTAGTACTTCACCCAGGAGATGCCCAGCGCCCCTGCGGAACACACGAGAGGCCGGAGTCAGGGACAGGGCAGTAGCCGGATGCAGCCAGCAAGGCATGGTCAGCGTTGCCCACGTGTCCTTCTTTCTCTGGGATCGACACTGACAGCCCTGGGGGACATTTCCCTTGCAAGTGTCTCCATGGGCAAGAGCCAGGAGGAGAAGAGGAGGAGAGGAGGAGGAGGAGAGAAGGGGGAGGAGAGAAGGGGGAGGAGAGGGAGAGAAGCAGAGGAGCACACGGCAGCAGCCGCCTCCAGCACCCTCCCAACTCACTGCTGGTGAAAGGGTGTTTGTGGGACTCTGGCCACAAGTCAGGCTAGTTTGGCCAAGCCCAGCCAAGACCTACACTGGCAGGATCCTACATGTCCTGAATGCCTGTTTCACACACCCCACTACTTTTTTCTGTTGGTGAAAATGCAATAATAAAGACAACAGCAGTTTTAAAATACTCTAAAGTTCCTATTTCTACCACAGTAGATTTATTATTACTCTTCTCTGCTTTCTTACCTGAACCCCTTTATAGGAAATACTTCAACAAGTATTTTTTCTGTAATTTAAGTTGCAGTTGTCAGGAGGAACAACTTTTCATACTTGATTTATAGAGAAGCATAAATAGAGGCAGCAAATAGCCACTGGCTTGCAGGAATGTGCCACATTTGGGATCTAAAATTACTGTGTGTGCTTTCTTTTAAAAGCAGGAAAAATAGAAATACAAATATATATATAAATAGACATGTATACAGGATTAAGAATGAACTGCTTACAAATTTGTTTGTAGCCTCAGAGGCCATGGCTCTGCACAGACTTGTGTCGCCTGAGTATTCCTACTGCATGGCCTTTGGCAAAGGCTGAATTTGGTTTGATTTGGTTCTGCTCAGAATTACAAGTTTCACTCTCAGCAGCTTAGCTCAGCACTGGTTGCCACCTTGGCTGTGCTCAGCTGCCCGCAGAGGCTGCCAGAGGAAGGCTGGGCAGGACACCAGATTCATCCCCATAAAACACAGCCAAGGCAGAATCTGTCAGAGCTCCAGGCTCCGGAGTCATAAATCCCATCTCACTGGAGCGCAGGGCAGTGAGCCCTGTGCTGTCACGGCTCGTGTCACCCCGAGCAGCTCAGTGAGCCCTGTGCTGTCACGGCTCGTGTCACCCCGAGCAGCTCTGTGCCACCGCTGCCACCACTGCCAGCTGAAGCTGCCGGTGCTTCCCCGGGCACCGCAGGCGGTCACACCCCGGGCACCCCTGGCAGCGGTGACACCCGGTGCAGCAGGGCTGGCCTGGGCACGGGAGCTGAGTCCAGCCCTGTGACACGGCTGTGCCAGGGCAGCACAGGCCTGCACGTTCCCTAACGCATCCAGGGGCATCCCAAAGCATTACATTTCTCCTGAGTGTACAGGTAGCCCTCGATGGTCGGCTGCCCAGGCAGCTTGCAGGTTAGCGGCGCTTCCTTCATCCTCTTCTTCAGATCTTCCAGCTCCTCCCGCGTGCTGGAAAAGTGATTCCTTGTCTGGTAAGAGAAAACAAACAGAGAGAGAACAAGAGAAACAAGAGAAAACAGAAGCATATTGGAACATGAGCAAAGAGTGAGCTGCACGTATTTATTCCTAGATAAATCTGAGGTGCTCTAGCAGAAATGAATTGGTGCCCAAGGCACAAAACATGGAAGCTACTCCACAAATCCACATGGAAACTCTGGCTATAACACTGGGCTCTCAGAGATGATCAAAGAGCCCAGGTTTGTCACAGCCTGCGTGGAGATGGTGCTGGGGGGCACAGCCAGGAGGCCACTTGTTCCCTTAATTAAAGAACCTCAGCACATTTCAAGGCTGGGTGGAGCAGAGGCAGCACCTGAGCTCCCCTTTGCACCATTTCTCAGGTAACAGGTGTATTCTCCTCCCAAAGGTGTTGATTCCCAAAGGATCATGCTACACTGCTTGGCATGAAAGTCACATCAACACAAGGTACAAAATCCAGGCATTTTGATGGAACACCACTTGGACCAATTAATGAGCCAGCAGCAAAACCAGCCTGGCTCAGATTTATGGCTGCTGTTCCATGGGAATGAAGGCCAGTCAAGAAAGACTGAGGATAAAGGAAACAGATATTCTACCCTACAAGCACACTTGGCCACCAGAAGAGCTTACCAAAGCATGCAGTAAGCCTGTTGTAAGCCAGTACCACTATGATCAATGTTAGAGGCCTTTTTAGAGTACAATTTCAATCTCATGAAACTGAAAGAAAACCTCAGGCTTGTTTATGCACCAGGTTAAATGATGGAACTGCAATAGCACCTTCCAGAGGAAACACTCTCATAGCCCAGCAAACACTCCTGTGCAGGAGAGGGCAAACGCACGTCAACTGAGAAGGGGATAACTGTATCTGCAGCTCCCACAATGCAAACAGGCCAGACTGATTGGGTGGAAAGACCTTGCCAGCAGAAGTGTGCAAATCCAAATGAGAACACAAGTCACACAGAAAAGTCCTTCAGCTGGGCAGGGACTCACGTTCTGCAGGCTGAGCTGGAGCTGCTGCTTGTACGGGAGGAAATCCTGCGTCAGCTCCACTGTCAGGTTGTTGTAAGTGAAGAGGCTGTGGAGAAATGCCAGCACCTGCAATGGAGGGAAGGGACACACTGAACTTCTGTGTTTATAATCACAGGAAGGATGGACAGAGCGTGGGGTTTCAGATATTACACACACAATTATCTTTTCCTTACAACTTTGGAATGATGCCAGCCTTGATATGGCTTATCCACCACAGTGTCCCTAAAGCCCAAGCTACCACTGACACATCTGTCTGAATAAAACACACCCAGGACGAAAGACCCTGTAAGGACACCCAGAGCAGGTCTGCAGAGTGCTCGCCCACAAGACCCACAGGATCCCACGACCCCATGCTCCCCGCAGCCGGCACCGGGGCAGAGCCGCCAGGTCCCTGCACTCAGCCACGGGCTGGGGCCGCTGCAGGCCAGGCTGTGACAGGTCAGCAGAGCAGGTAACGCCTCTGTCCCTCTGCAGACAGCCAGCACTCACCAAACCCAGGAGGCCAAGATAATCCATAATGAGACCTGTAGCTGTGTACAGTATCCAACCTGTTCCTCAGGATCGACAGACAGCCGGGACAAAGAAGGCTGGGGCTTTACAGTGCTCCAGCAAGCACCACTAAGGCTGTCAAGCTGCAGCGAGCCAAGGGTGCAAGGTTAACTCCTGCCCCACAGGACTGAATCCAACCTGGCAACTCGTCCCTTCCTGCCACTGCAAGCACATGAGCATATCTGAGCATCAACCAGTGAGGCAGAGAGAAAAGGAAGCTCCTACCGGCTCCACAATACTGAACTTCTTGCTTTCCTGTACTTCCTGGATCTGGTACACGTACTCCAGGGAGGACTCAAAGAAATTGTGTCTCTCTTTATCCACCTGGAGGTCAGCCTAGAAGAAAGAGGGAAAGGTGGAAAAAGAAAATATCTCATATGTAGCTTGACAATATTTGATTTGCTTTTGTCTGTCAGCCCACGGATAGTTCTGTCCTCATTAAAAACAGCCTGCCAGGTGTCCAGCCCAACTTTGATCTGGAACATTGGATATTCTTCTAAGTCTGCCCATTTCTGTCTCCCTTTCATTCAAGGATCCAAAACCTCTTCTCACTCTACAAGGACAAGGCTTTCCCAAAGCTCGTTTGTTGTTTTAGCACAAGCCTCTTCTCCACACACAGCCCTGTGAGGACAAGGCCACTGTCCCCACACTCTTGCCTGACTCCATCTGTGTCCTGGAACCAGCAATTCTGGAGCTGCAGCAGCAGCAGGACCGCGGGGCACACAATGCTCCCAGAGCTCACACACAGTTTGCCTTGCAGAGATGCTCGTAGGTTGATCTGACAACTGCTTTGACAGATCTGACCAGATCCAGCTGCTCTGGTGTGGGCTGCAACAGCTGGGCTTCCTTCCTCGCTGCAATATGCCTGCAGCAGCACCAGCTGGAAGGAACCCCCCTCCTCTGCCTGCCCCCACAGCCACCCAAAAGCACCAGCAGCAAGGCAGGACACCAGGCCAGCAAAAAGAGTAATAACTGGTTATTTTTCAGCCAGAGCACTTCCCCAGGTGAAAGGGTAGCCAATCCCCAGCTGTGACAGTGCCACTGGTCACTGCCCTACACCATCACAGTGACAACAAGCAATGACAATGCATAAAGCCACTACCAGCATCTGACAGACACAGGAGAACTCTGAGCTTGATTTCCCTGGTCTCACACAGAGAATTCAGGCTTTGGGTAGATTTAATTGATTATCAATGTCAACAGGAAGGGATGATTCCCCCCCCCACCTTTTTAAGACGTAGAGCAGTTGGTGCTGTTACTTCTGGACCCAACTCTGAGGAATATTCCATACACACCTCTTGTAACTGAGATTCCTTCTTTTTGGAAGACAAATGCAAGTGGCGATCCAGCATAGAGTAAAACTTCTCACCATCCTTCTCAAACTTTTTCTTTCTTTCCTGTGGATGCAAGTGGTTGAAGCAGAACCAGTTATTGGCATTTTCCAGATAAGAATATGCATCAACAACAAGATCCTTTGTGCAATTTTGTATTCCCATGGACAAATTTTGGTCAACCCAGCCAGAACAGGAGGCCACTTCCCCTTTGCTCTGCTTTCACAGCCCCTTGCCTACCTTGGATGCAGTTACACCTCAAGACACCTTCTGTTGCACAAGAAGCACTTTTTCATATCAACATCATGGCAAAAGCCCCACTGACAAGGTGTTGTTCCCCCTCTCAATCTCTTCAATATCCAGTAAACTGGAGACACACTCATACATCAAACCCCTGTTCACCATCTGCTGATGGGCTGGTCACACAGCCCAGAAACAACTGGCCAAACACAGCAATGTCAGAGACACGTCAGGGTCAAGAAAAGGTTCATCAGAGTTTGGCAACTTTCAGTTCCAAAGACTTTATCATTTGTTTCTGAAGAGTACCCAAAGGAAAGCAGAAGCCTGGAAGGTCAACACACAGGAAGGAAACCCTCACCTCCCCATCAGCAGTGGTGCAAGGAGAGCACAAATGAACGAGCGCAGAGGCACCCGAGAAGGAACCCCCAAGAGCAGGCAGGGAGCAGCAGAACTGAGCACCAGGCTGCTGGCTCCTGCCTTGTGCTGACTGTGACACTGGCGATCAAGAAACAACCGGAGTAGAGGCCAGGGTGACAAACACCCATTTCAGATGGTAACTGAGATACCAGGGATTCCTGGGAGGCAACTAAATTACTAAAATCAGGAAATTCCAGCCTGGCAGCAGCCTCAGTGCCAGATCCAAGCAGCTGAGAGCTGATGTACACATAGTGCAGGTACGTATGGGATGCCCAGACCCTCTGTCTGGCTTTTGAAAGCTCAAGAAAGTGGAAAGCAGTTAGGAAGCTCCAGCTTCCTGGGGAATTACTGGTATCTTTCAACAACTATCTCCTGAAAGCCCTGAAATCCTGTTCTCTTGCCCGCTCTCAGAAATCCGTGGATAAGCAAGCACACACCAGTGCCACCAATACCAGAACAGATGAACTCTGCCAGACTGGTGGGTCTTAGGGATTTTCCTCATGAATTCAGTAGTGACTGCAGCTTCCCCTGCCATGAAGTTTTGCTTCCCCATTCCACTTGCATGGACTATTTCATCTGTCTGTCAGGATGTCCTGTGGCAGGATGCCTGGGGGCTCCCAAAACCCCTACCCCTCAGGCTTGATAATAGTAACAAACCTTCCTGACAGCTGCCTTCCTGGGAAAAAGAATTCTCTCCCCACAAGAGTCCTGAGATGGCTGTTGTGAAAGCACAATTACCACGGGGAAATGTACAGGCACCAACTCAACTACCCCTGCTTATACGTAACTGTCCAGAGCAGGGCAGGCTCAGCCCAGCAAACCTTTTCACCTCAGCAACTACAACTCCTGCCCTGCAGACCCTGGAATTACAGGACACCTGAAGGGAAGTGCATCCTCTGGAATCAGCCCCTGAAATATTGTGACTCTGTGTTAGCAACTTCATGTCTCGGAATAGAGATCCACATCAAATCCAGAGGAGCAAAGAGTCCTCCAAGGGTGAATCCTAATTTAAGCAGCACAGCAACCACGGGGCTGAGGCCAGGAAGGACTGTCAAAACAAACCACCACCCTCGTGACTAACACCCTGCTCAGCACACCAAACCCAGCGCAGCGAAAGCGTTTGTGGCGCAGCAGTTCCTGTGTCTGTAAGGTCACACTCCCGGGCTGCCTGTGCCATTAATGCCCCGTCTAACGCAGCCAGGAACTTGGCTTGTTTCCATTTCCTGCACAAGGAGCCTCAAACCCCAAGGCCACAGGAGTGCAGGGAAGCAGAGCTGTGGGGCTGCAGGCACAGTGCTCCCGTGGCCGCTTCCTCGTGTCTCAGAGGAGACAGCCGTGCCAGCAGCAGGTTCTGAGATCCCGGCCATGGAAAGCTAGCTCCCAACCACGAGCTCCCTATCTCCACCGAGGTGGCACGCAGAGGTGGTGGGGGCAGCACAGGAACGGTGCCAACCCCGCTCCTCAGCAGAGCTGTGGGCGAGCAGCTGAAGGTGCAGCAGGAAAGGGGCTGAAGCCCACTCCAGGTGTCCTGTCCTGCCTCTCGCCACCAGCGAGCAGCACATGTAGGGTGACAGCTCTAGTGGTGAGCACCACCCTGTGAAGAGGCCACCAGGGATGGCAGCCACACGCCAGGCCAGAGCTGGGACCAGCCTCTCCCGCTCTGCAGCTAGGAGGCTGCTCACCTGCACCAGGAACGGTGGGAAAGCACGGGGCAAAGGAACAGCTGCCCACCAGAGCCTGGTGCTGCTGTGGCTGGGCACCGCACAGCCCATGGGCAGGCAGCAGCGATGGGACACACAGGGGGATGTGCCTCTGGATGCTGCAGCCTGAGAGCACGTGGCTCCTGGCTCGTCCTCAGGAGAGGTGACATTGCGGTGGGAGGCTGTGGTGCCCTGCAGATGGCCACAAGAACACGAACCCATGGGGGAGGCCACAAGCTGTGGGTGGCTGTGGTGCCAAAGCAGATGGCAAAAGGAACATGAGCCTGCAGCCACAGGCAATTCAGCAGCTTTGCACCAGCTCGCGTGGGCAGCTCCCTGTGGGAAGACATGGCAGGCCCTCGGGCACAGGGGTCACCTCTGCATGGGGAAAGATTGATGAAAAGAAAGGAAAAGCCTGGGAGAGCAATGGAGCTCCTTCTGCAGCAGGAAGCCAGACAGCAAGTCCTTTGGGGAGTGCCTCCTCCTCTGCCAGCATCCACAGCAGGCAGGGGCACACGGCTGCACTGGGGACATGGAGCACTGAGCTCTTTCTGGGGACTGAAGGGACTGGGAATGATGTCCAAGACAGACACCGTGTGTGACAGGACCACAGCGCAGCATGGCATTTTGGGCCACTGAGAGGGAGCTTGCCAATCATTCCCATTCTGGCTAATTAGCATATGACTGAACAGCAGAAGGATGACCTACAAATCCCTCTGCGTTGGCTGCTGAACAGAGCGAGCCAAGACAAAAAACAACACAAAAAATCACCCAGACTGAAGCACGATCTGGAAACATGAGCACAAATTAGTTTCCCATGAATATTCAGCAAAGGGCAGCACCACGTTCCCATTAAGA
Organism: Ptilonorhynchus violaceus; assembly: GCA_013397565.1. Classification (NCBI taxonomy): domain Eukaryota; kingdom Metazoa; phylum Chordata; class Aves; order Passeriformes; family Ptilonorhynchidae; genus Ptilonorhynchus; species Ptilonorhynchus violaceus. Next base: position 503,369 of record VZRJ01012901.1, read on the forward strand.
TTTGCCAAGTCCAAGAGCCACCCATCTTCCATTTCTTGCTCACTGGAGCAACCGAGTGGATCCCACTGAGTGCAGGCAGCAGGGTGCTCTGCATAAACCCCACGCTCAGAGCTATGACAGACATTGCTTTACCCAGGAATGAGCAGGAGCCCTCGGGAGAGCACTGGCTGCCTGGTGTGGCAGGTCATTCAGCAGCCGCTCTGGCTGCTCTGTGTGTGCCAGATCCCGTCCACACCCCCACTGCCGCCGGCCCTGGGGCGACGCCGGAGCCCCTCAGCAGCTTCGGGTCCAGCTGACCAGGGGTAAAGGCGCAAGTGGGCTTGCCAAAACTCCCCCTGAACCATCAGTTGCTAATTAGGACCCTCTGAAATTCCCATCCTGGGAGAGGTGGAGTGAGAGGCCCAGCTCGTGGGCCACTTCCCCTCTCCTTAAGGAATGAAACACACTTTGCCTGCTTGGAGCCCCCACCTCCACACACACCTGAGGGGTTTGGGTGCAAGATCAGTGGGTGGAGGATCATGATAAGTCATTTTTATGAGGCATCAGCAGTTAATTCAAAAACAGACTTCTAAAAAGTCAAGTTGAGAGGTGTAGAAAGAGCCGTTCCATCAAACCACACTCAGTTCATCCTGGTGTTTTTCCTTCACCCACTGCTTTCTCTCAAATGCTCCTTAGGCCTTGCTCCCACAGAGATGAAAGCAAGTAGAAGTTACTGTCCTCCCTTTCTTTTAAAATTATAATTAATGAAATTAATAACAGAATTAACTAAGTGCTTTTAGGAATAAGTTATCTCCTATGGAAGAACTTTTGACAAACACTGCAGCTATTCAGCATCCCGGAGTGCAGCGAACATTCCTCCTGCCCTTACAGTACATTCAAACAAGCTTTTCCCTCTGACTTTTTTGGTTTGCTTTGTGTTTTTGGTTTTTTTTCGCTTGTTTTGTGTTTTTTTTTTTAAAAAAGCTGTCTCTTTCCAAGTGAAATGGGAATTAAACTTTTCCTATTCAAATCCTCCTCGATACAGTAAGAGTAGCCAGGCTCTTCCCAAAGTGTCCCAGCCCCACACTGTGGAACTGAGCCCCAGGGCTTTGTGGAGGGAGGGGTGGGCCCCTCTGTATGCGCCTGCTCCTTTCCAAACTCAGGCCCTGCCACGAGTGCCAGGGCTGGGAAACGGGGCAGCTCAGGGTCCTGGATGCTCCCTGGTATCTGTGATGTGGCACACACACACACTGACAGTGAGTCACAGGAGAGCAGTGACCCCGCGGGGCTGCGGCAGGAGGGAGCGGCGGGAGGGGTGCCAGTGCCAGCCCTGTGTGGGAGCACAGCCTCCCGAGGGGACTCCATCCGCCCCGAGAACGGGTGAAGCAGACTCAGATGTGTTGGTCAGACCGACTGGCTGCGCTCCAGCCACAGGCATTACAAAGCCCCGATTCAAGGGCTCTTCCTATTTGGCTCCAGCAGCTCGCAGAGGGAACAGAAAACATCTCACAGAAGGCGACGCTGCCAAAATACGGAAACTAAGCAGAGGGCACAAATTCCCTGTGTCATGTCTCCAGCCTGTTCCACAGCCCGGCCCCAGCCTCTGCCCCTGGTGCAGATCACGAAGGGCCCAGCAGGGATGGGAGGAAGCCATGCTGACAGAGCCCTGCTCTGAGGAGCCTCATCTGTACTCTACACCTTCTGCTGCCGGATGGGGATGACCCGGAGATGCTCTGCGGGCTTGCAGGTGAAGGAGGACTCTGTGCCCGAGCAGATCCCTGAGGGTGCAGCCCACCAGCGGCATGGCACAGGCTCCTGTCAGGGAAGAATCAGAGCTGAGGACAAGGGGCTGGAGCGTCTGGGGCTCCCTCCCCAAGTCCAAGCCTCTCAAGGCTGTGGGGCGTCACTGGAGAGAGTGGTACCGCCCTGTGCATCCATGTCAGCATGGGCACACCTGGATCACGGTGCAAGCTGCTGCCCTGTGAGCTCCTGTGCGGAGCACTCGGGCTGAGCCACAGAACAGCCTTCCTCCCACCATGGCGCCCCAGCACCCCCGCAGCTCATGTTCCTCACAAGAAACACAACCCCAAACCAAAGCACAACGACTGAGCCACCTGCAACCGCTCCCTGCCACCGCCACCTCTCCAGCTGCTCCGAGCAGCGTCCTGCCACAGCCACCACCCACCGCTTCGCCCTGGAGCGCCCTGCCCAGCGCTCCCTTGCTCCCAGGGACGGAGCAAGGTCTGCAGGCTGCCAGGTGAACCTATGCCAGTGCTCTGTCCCCCCGGTGCCAGGGCTGTGGCACCAGCCCTGCTGAGACCTGTGCTTGCCTGCCGGGCACGGCCACTCAGCAGCAGGACACGGGCACACGGCCTGTGGGTGAGGCAGCTCAGCTCTCGGGGCACAGCGCGCTCTGGGCTGCGGGCAAAGTGGCCCTTACACACCTTAAGGGCTCTCTGGGAGGAAAACAGCCCGAGGGACACGAGAGCAGGGGCCGTGGGCAGCGCCTCTGCCATGCTCACGGCCACAGCTCCTCAGAGGGTTCCACGCACCAGCCCTCAGGGCATGGCAAAGGGCAGAGGGGCCAGCGAGGATCTCTTCTCAAACCCTGTATTTATTAAGCGTCAAAGCCTCCAGATGGGCTGGACTGAATCCAAGCCCCAAATGTTCTCCAAAACATCTCCATTTCTGGCTCTGGGTCAGAGCCAGCCCCATTTTAAGCTGCCGCTCAGTAACGTGGAACCTGGACTTCTTGATAGCAGACAAGGGAAAAATGATCTTTTGTGCTTCACATGTGCAGAATTTGCTTTTTATAGCTTGTTTCTTTAAAAGTTTGGTCCATCTGAAAGACTCATTAGATACTTTATGTAAATATTTCATAACAAAAGCCCTATGACTATAATCAGATTCTATCTGCCGGTCTCTGCTGCTTTCCCTCCTTCTCTTTTTCCCTCTTTCCCTTCCTCCCTCCCACTCTGCCACACACTTCTCTGCAGAAAGTATTTTATTCTTAATAGCACTGAATGAACAAAGGGGAGAGGAGAGAAAGCAGCAAGGAGGATCTCCTGGTTGAAACAAGCACTCTTTGCTCAGGATGAAGGCGGTGCTGGAATCAGGCCAGGAGAGAACCCAAAGAATTCAGGAAAAGATTTTGGAGCCTCTTCTGATTGAAAAATCAGACTAAAAGTCACAGCACGAACCCTCATGCCAGCAGCTGAAAGCCAGCATTGAACAGGGAGTCTCTGAGCGCCTGAAGTCAGAATGCAGTACAGCAACTGTCTGCTTGTTAACAGCAATAGGAGAAAAATCTGAATTCAAACACAGTAACAGAAAACGAATCTGTTTACATTGAAAACAAACAAACAAGCCTTACCTTGGTGAACCCTATCTGCTCCTTACGGAAGTTTTCCAAAGGTTTGATCAGCAAATCACTCGCGTTCTGCACCTACAGCGCAAAGAAAAAACATTTTAATTGCAGGGCACTGATCAATTTTCTCCTAAACAGAGTTGAACAGGGCTAGAAGCCAAGAACTCTCAGATTCTAATGTTTTTGACTGCAAACTTCTTCTCTGTTTGTAGGTGAAATCACTTAACCCATCTGTACCTGCTTTTCCCCATCAGTAACACACAGCAAACCCCAAGAGAACTGGTCCTGCAAGTAGAGGGCAAAAAAACCCCAACTCTGAATATTGGACAGCCCACAGTCCCTGAAACAATCCCTTCCACTGCTCCCCCACTGCCAAAGGAGCCAGGGCACCTGGGATGTAATTAATAATAAAGAAGTATCTCACTCCTTTCCTGGTTTCCTGCTGTTCCCTGCCTGCCCGCGGACCCTCCAGCCCAGCCTGGCAGGAGCTCCCGCTGCTGCACGAGGCAGGGGAATGCAGAGCCAAGCAGCACATTCCTGGCATGCTGTAAGCTCTCCACCGAGCCTAACCTTCATGTTTTTCCTGGAATTAGGAGTAAAGTGGGAAGCCAGCACTGGCTCTGGAGGAGCTGTGGAGAGGCTGAGGGCACAGGGCAGCAGGAAGCCAACGGCAGCGCGTTGCCTGCAGGAGCTGGGCGGGCACAGATGGGCTCAGGGCACCTGCCTGCCTGCACCCAGCAAAAACTGAGCAAAACCACTTCTTATTCTTTAACCCTTGGTTTCACCACAGAAGCAGCTAGTGAGCAGCCCGGACACACTGCAGCCCCTCCAGCTGCAGGGCCTGGGGCTCCGTGCCTGCCTGCACACTGGGGAGCCTTGGGACACTGCCTGGGAAAACCGCAGCCCTCTCCACCTATTGCTGAGCCTTCCCCGTGCCCAGGGCCCATGGCCATGGGACCATGGACCAGATGAGTACAAAGCACATTCCTGGTGCTCCCTGCTTTCCTCTAATGGGAAGCCTCACACCGAGGCACGTGGTGCCGTGGCCGTGATCTGGCATTAACCATGGCAGGAATGACAGAGCCCAGTTCCCATCTCCTCACCATCATGGACCTCTCCAGCTCCACTTCGTGCAGCAGCTCCGCAAACTCCTTAAAGGACTCGGCTGTAGGAAAAGAAGAGGCTGGTCAGTGGAGCTGGGATGCGGCCCTGGAGTGTGGGACACCTGCTGAGACACCCCAGTGTGGCTGCACCCCCATGGGCATCTAAAGGCTGGCCAAAGAAACGAGAAGAGGTGGCCCCTTTTGGCAGAAACGGTGTGAGGCAATGCCACGTGCAGGCTGGCCATGAGGGGTATTTATTTATGCAAGGGAGAGGAGGGTGTCCTGCCCGGAGCAATGAGGGAGAGAAGGCTCTGGGAAGGGAAGAGGACATTAATTAGCTGTTATTAGGAATTGTGCTGTAGAGATGGCAAGGCAGGCAGCAGGGAAGGGGCAAACGAAGGGAAAGGGCAAATAGGGGGAAGGGGCAGCTGCCATCCCCAGGCCTGCAGCAGGACAGGCCCTGCCACAGCTGGGGCTGTGGGCAGGATGGGGCTGCCTGTCCTGCCTGGACAGCTGCTGGCAGCACCAGGATAGCCCTGGCGCCTCTGCCCCGGGAAGAGCTGCAGGTGCTTGCCAGGACCAGGATGTGTCAAATGAAAATGGCCTGGAATGACAAAGATCACATTCAGCAACAGGAAGCACAAAGTCCATGTACAGGAGGAAAGGCAGAAGCCGTAGACATGGTCATAGACACTGACAGCACTCCCCAAAATGTTAGAGGTGAAACAAAAAGATCAGCAGTTGGGGTCCAACTACAATAAAAATAGCATGAAATCTTTCCTTTAGCAAACTGAAACAAGCATAATTTAGCCTGGGGAAAAAAAGACTAGGTGGCAGTAGCTGACTCACCCCACAGCAAGAGGGAACAAGCAGCCCCTCTCCCTGCCCATCAAAGGAGAATTTGGGAAGGGGCTGGATTTGTTACAGGGCAGAAAACCTCTCAGCAGCAGAGCGCTGACAGTGCCGAGCCAAACTCCCATCTCTCTGGGGTGCAAGGCAAGGCTGGGCAAACATCTGCCCATGCAGACAGTGTGGCTGTGTGCTGGATGCCTGGGGGAACAACCTGGTCACCCCAGTGTACCTGGGAACCTCCTGGGAGTTAGCTGGGAGAGGCTCCCACAGTTCCAGCCTGCTTGGCACAGCAAGGGATGGGTCCAGCAGGGCCCAGGCTCCCTCTTGCCCTTGTGTGTGCAGCCCAGAGTGGCTCTGTCAGACCCTAGAGCTCTGTGCCTGCAGTTCGGGCCCTCCCTCCCTGCGGCATGCTGGGCTGGGCAGCGCAGCACACGAGGGCGCACAGCAGGTATACAGCAAGGCAGGTACAGGATTAGCTTGTCCCCCAGGTCAGGCAAAGGGTGCTACTGTGCTCTCTGTGCAAGCTGAGGGCCCTGTCCCCTCATCCACAGTGGCACCTTCAGAGAGGCGCCTGTCCTGCTAAAATCCAGTGTGGGGATTCATTCTGCGGCTGCTGAGACACACAAAAGGGAACAACTGCAGCCTCGTGACACAGGCCCTCAGCTGGCAGTGGCACAAGAGACCTTGATGATGAGTCAGGAACTTCTGAGCTCTCCTCCAGCGAGGGCTCCAGCGCCCGGCAATGCAATGGCCTGATGGCTCACGATGCTCAGGGCCACACGTGGCTGTCACTGTGGCTCCCCTGGATGATGGGAAACCTGGAGTGCACAGACACCAGGGGCCTGAGCCAGGAAAAGAATTATCACGGGGAGAAAGAGAATCCAGCCCCAAATTTACAGGGAATATGTCAGTGCCTAAAACATTCCCTAGCTGTTTTTTCCCTTTGCTCTACAGGAAGAGCTCAGGAACACGTTTCCTGGCTCCAGGCACGGAGCAGCCCACTGAGTTTGACCCTGCACCACACACGAGGCTCAGCAGCGCCTGGGAGCACCAGGGTGGATCTGTGCTACTGGCCAGGGTCAGCACTTGCCAGCCCCCACAGGGCAGTGTGGAGCAGGGGGCCACCTGCAGCCACCACCTGCCCAGCCACACCTGGGAACTGACACTTGGGAACACCAGAGCAACTCTGCTGGGCAGACAAAAGCATTCCAGAGGATTCCGGGTTCCTGCGCCTGGGAGGGAGGAACACACCATCCCATTTCACTGCTCCCTGCATCCCTGAGGGAGCTGCTGATCTGGGTCCCGCGTGGTGACAATGCAGGGGCCGCAGGAGGGAGCACAGGAGGGGCCTCAGGCCTGGGGTGACACGGGTGCATCCCTGACCTTTCGCGTCCCCGGGGGAAAGTGCTGCTCACGACAGACAACATCGGCCCAGTGTCCTGACTGCCACCCGCTCGGGTGCCTGGCTGCTCTCTGCCCACACAATGAGAGAGCAGCGTGACTTTAGCTCCATTTACAACCCAAACACGTTCTCTTGCAGTGCATAAGAAATGCCTGTAAGTGTTCTGCTTCATTCCCATATCCTGCACATCAAATGAGCTCTGCACTCCCACGCCGATCCCGGGCACCCTTGCAGGAGATGGAAGCTGCTACAGAGACATCAACGCCCCGTTGCTGTGTCAGGAATAAGGAAGCCTCAACCTCAGCAGGCACGGCAGGGCTTGAGTGGGAGGAAGAACACAGCCCAGGCTTCTTCAGAGGGAAACTGGGGACCTCTTCTTGAAAAAGCAAAACAAATACTCCCCAGCAAAACTGAAGGGAAACATGCTCGTTTCACCACAGAGGGTTTTACATCTGCTGTGATCTCTTCTTGTTCTCCCTCATCCCACAATCCCCTCTTTGAACCTCTGCCATTCCCAGCAGCCTTGCTCGGTCATTGGAGCTTTGTCCCTTCCAGCCAGGAGGAGGGACACTCCTTTCTTCCACGGCTGTTTGCCTCAGACCCTTTGGCTCCCAGGAGGGGCATTTATATGGCAGAGTTCTCCCCTCCCTGACCCAGATGCGTTTGGAAGCTCAGCACCTCTGCTGCCATTAGATTTGGAGGCTGACTCATTTCCAGCAGGTTTCACCTAGAGACTTTCCAAAAGGAAACAAGCCTTGGAGGGGCAGGCTGCAATCTGCTTCACGTGGCTTTAAATACAACAGCCCAAGGAACAGACTCTACTTCCTTCCCCTTCTGACGGTGGCCGAGAGATCTGACACCAGTGATGTCACGCTGCAGCCATGCTTTAACTGCTGCCCGACAAAAGCTGGTTTTCTTGGTTCTTTTCCCCTATGTGCAGGCCTGGGGCCAGCCTGGCAAACACCCTGTGCCCCACCCTGTGAATGCCCTGCGCTCCTGCCTGGCGAGTGCCCTGTGAGCCTACGGGCAGACCCAGCCCCTCAGCCCAGGCAGGCAGCCCAAGTGTTTTGTCTGATGGGGCAGGGTCAGAACCACGGGGGCTGAGATCCCCTGTTGTCCCCCCTGCAGCCTGTCACCCCTGCAGGGTCCACCCACGCCGCTAAGCCAAGAGCAGATGCACGTGAAACGCGCTGGGTTTGGGGCGTTCGGGCCCTTGGGTTCAGCTCCCCAGGGCAGGGGATGCTGAGTGACCCCCAGAGCTGTGCCGGGGAGCGCAGGGCTGTAACACGGCTCCAGGATCGCTAATCCCCGAACAGATGTGCAGGGAGCAGCCCTGCAAGCTGCCCTGACAGGGCACAGACCGGCCATTGTTTTCCATTTGAGACACATCCAGCAACCCTTTTTCCCAGCAGTTTGCAGCCTGGTGCCTTTGCAGGGCAGCGTGGGGCAGTTTGTTCCTGCGAGGCCTTTCCAACGCAGCAAAGGCAGCTTTGCGAGCAGCACCCAATGTGCTCCACCCGCAGCACTGGGAAGTGGGGCTGGCTGGGAGGTCAGCACCACGCCACCTCCTCCCCAGCACCTGGCAGCATGGAGCAGGCCTGGAGCCATGGAAAACCTCTGCAAATTATCTGCTGAATTGGGAATGTGAAACTCGACCCGTGACTGTTCAACCTCATAAAACAAGCTATGGAAGAGCTGCCTGGAACCCGGCTCCTGAGGCTGCTTAAAAACCATCAGGCAGGCTAATTCCTAGAGAGGAAACTGTTCCAGTTACTGGAAGTCAGCTTCAAAAAGCAGAGAACTCACCAATATTAATCTCATCATCCGTTAGTGTGTCACCAATGAAGTCGAACTGGAAGGACTGCAGAGTCTGGGAGAACTTCTGCACTGCTGAGGAGTACCCTGGAAAAGGACAGAGCAATCAGCGGTGGATTTCTGCAATTGTTCTACAGAGGCTGCAAGTCTTAGAAATTTATCCTGAATGGAACAAGACCATAGGAATGTAGCTATGAAAATCCACAGGCATCAGGAATTTCAGCCTTGCATAAAACGCTGCAGCATTAGTAACGCTCAGAGGCTGCAGAGAGCATTGGGTTTGGGTTTTGTCTGCCTCCAAAAAAGCTTCTGCAGCACTAATGGATGCACCACATGGTACAACAACCGACTGATGGCCTTGTGTCCGGCCACATACGGGAAGGGACACTGACACACTTCCCTGCAGGAAAACATGCAGGAGATGTCCCAGGGCTCTGCGTGCATCGGCACAGCTCCTTGGAGCACAGGGGCTGTCGGACAGGCTGGCCACTGTTCACAGGAATTGTTTAATAATATGGGAGAAAAATCTGTAAAATCAGAAAATAAACATGAGGAAAAAGGCAGGACTCAAAATAACTGTCCCTCTTTGGGGTCATGGACACAGACAGGCCCTGAGGGAAGGACAGCGCCCCAGGGAGCCAGGGCGCTCGCCCGGGCACCTGCAGACAGCCCCCAGACCCGCTGCTCCCACTGGTGAGGAACTGTCTGGGCTGGGAGCAAAGACACTGCCTGATGGTGGCTGTGGCTCAGACCAAATTATTTTTGGACCTTCCAGAGAAGTTTCTGGCGCAAAGGGTCCTTTGTGTGTTTGCAGCCTGTGCGGCTGCCTCACAGCCCTGGCAGTGGCTCCACTGTTGCACAGCGTCTGCCAGCGCTGGCAGACGAGCCCTGGGATGGGGCAGTGACACCCCAGCAGAGCCCAACGCAGTCACCCAGCCAGGGACAGAGGGGACAGCACCAGTGACACTCACTGGATCAACCACATCTTCCTGCACAAAGCTACACTCTCTTTGGGGAGTTCTCCTCCAGCAACAAATTCCTGAGATGCAAACAGAAGGAGACTGCACTTGCCTGACCTCAGGGAGTAGGATGTAGGTGACAGAAAGAAAAGCAAAGGAATAACGTTATACTCCAATTAACGTTGCTATTTTCCCTAATTTGGGGCTCCAGCTATAGGCGCAGTCCCAGGCTGGACTCCTTTGTGGCAGAGCACAGAGAGGGCACTTTTGGAAATTCAGGAAGTTGCAAGTGGGGAAGACGTGATGGATCAGACGTTAACGTGCAATGAGCTCCCACCACTGCTTTGCCAAACCAGGACCATGATTGTTGTACATAGGTACTTGCTGTACATGGGTGGGTTTTTTTAATTTGAAAATAAAACTTACTACCATGGTGGCAGTCCTGGGACGTTCTGAAATATGCTGCTGTGAAGGGGAGAGAAAAGTTGGACAACACTGAAATGGATGTTGGGGAAAACAAGAGGCCTGTGCAGGATCCCAGCAGGGCCCCAGACTGCCCTGATTACCCCGTCCCCAGGTCAGGAGCACCCCAGGCCCCCGGCGCTCCCCAAGGTCCCTGGGCAGGCAGCGGTGGGGGACAGCTGGGTCCCCAGTGCAGGCTCAGAGCGCAGTCCCCGCTTCCCCCTCAAAAGCCTCGTTCAGCAGCTCCCTCTGACGGGTCAAACCTTTGCTCCTGAATGGGCAGATTCAGGCCTGAATGTCGCTATTTAGCCCCAGCTGCCAGGGGCTGGAGCACGTAAATGGGTGAACTTTCACACAGAACGATGCTATTGACTTGATGGAAAACCTCAGCAAATAATCCCCGCTCAGTCCCCCAGCGCTCGCTCAGGCCAGGCCGGAGGCTCATCCAGCCCTCGCTCGGGGCAATCTTTGTGTACGCCCCTGCAAACGCTCGTCACCGTCCCTGACACTGCTGCGGCCCCATCCAGCCCCTCCGCTGCTGGTGGTAGTGGGTGATGTTCAATTCCTTCCTCCAAACACCCCTCCCGGCCCAGTGTGTGCCCCTGAGCCCCTCCAAAAGCGGCGGCACCCCCCGCCAGCATCCATCTGTCCATCTGTCTGTCCCCTCACGGGTGCTGGCTGGTGGCAGGTGATGAGGCACCATGGCTGTGGTGTCCCCGGACACACGGGGGACAGCACGGCAGCACAGGCGGGTCCCACGCGTGGCACCTGGCGGGGACAGAGGGTCCCGTGTGTCCCTGTCAGCCCAGCGCTCAGCCCAAGGGAGAAGGAGGGAGAGAGGGAGAGGGAGCAGGAGCCCGCACCACGCATGCCTGGCAGGCTCCGAGGAGCTCTTAATGGAAACCAGGCTCCTCCAGACCCACGCAGCTCGGCTCCCACACGCAGGGAGCCTTGGCTGAACACCGGCTCCTGACAGAGCCCCTGTGTGCACGCACAGGGACAGCACCGGGGCTGCTGCATCCCTGCGGGGCCCAGCACCGGGACAGGACCAGTGCCTGGGGCAGAGAATCGGCATCAGTGCTCAGAGACACTCGGTGGAACATTGCCCCTTCCCTTGGTGGCACCCAAACGGCAGTGTGCTGACACCAGGGATGAGGCAGCGCAGGGGAGACAGGGAGAAAGGGATGAGCCATGGCCACAGGAAAGAGGCTTGACCACAGAAAGGGGCCAGCAGGAAGAGATCTGTTGTGTGGAAAAACGGGGCTCCATCCCACGCTGGGAGAGATAAGTCTGTATTCTCCCTTGTTTTAACAGTCGGAAATATTTTCCCTCCTGATACAAACACTCAGTTGCCAAAGGCTCCTGCTCTGTGCCCCCAAAGCCTGGCAGGAGGGACAGGAGGCTGCAGGGCCTGTCCTGCTCCCCCAGCACCAGGACCCGAAGCTCCAGGAATAATGCCATGCTCCAAGCTGGAGTATCCCTGTGAACAGCAAGCCAAGGCTCAGTACTGCAGACAGCCCCAAGGACCCTGCCTGCTCAGCCTGTTTCCATGGAAACACCCCAAAATGGATTTGATCAGGAGTCCTCAAGGACTCTTCTTCCTTCAGGCATCAGGAAGCGATGCCAAGTTTCACCATTTGTGGTCACAATAATTTACTCTTCTAGTAAAAATGAAGTTCCATCCCTGCACAGAGTGGCCCTAGCTGGGCCACGGGGCAGGAGCGGGGAGTGCCAGTGCCAGCCGTGCCAGCCTCAGGAGGCACACAGAGAACTTGGGGCTGTATTTATGTGTGGATAAACACACCTCCAGAGCCAGCAGCTCTGAAAGGATGTGCCTCACAGCCTGCTCAGTAAGGACCTAGAAAGATTCTCACTTCAACCTTTCACAGCAACCACAGGTAACCAAAAACCACAAACAAAAAAGTGCTGCTACCACTGCAAAAGCCACAGGCCTCTGACAAAGCACAAACACAAGCAGAGCCCCAAACCAAGCTGTGCTGCTGTTTTTTCCTCTGGTGCTTAGAATTTAAACCAGAAGGAAACCATCACCACAGGACAGAGCCATGGGGACACAGGGCGAGCGGACGCGCCCAGAGAACAGGGCAGTGGTGCCGTACGAGGGTCTGTAATGCTCGAGGTGTCACAGGTGCACATCCCTAATTAGCTTTGTTAATTGCAACCCAGAGGTCACAATCTGTATGACTGCAATGGTCTTCTGTTCCCAAGAGAGGAAGCCGTGCCCCTGAGCACACGGAAATAGAAGTGGCAGTGACAACCGAGCGGTGACAGCTACGGGGACCAGCAGGATCTCTGCACCAGGACAAGAGGGCCGTGCTTGGGCTGCCTCATTTAACACCACAGGGACACAATGGGACATTCGGTGTGACACAGGTGCAAAGAGCAGCCTGATTTTTAGAAATAAACACTTTGAAAACCAACAGAACATCTCCAACTGTGCAGGAGAGCAGGTGTGGAGCATACACATCACATCAGCCAGGGCCAGGCTGCCAGCACCCTCACCCCTCTTCTGCACATCCAAATAAGCCCTCACTTAAATGACATTTGTTGGCTGTGCAGCAGCTGGTACAAACAGCACCACTCTACTTCTTTCTAGGAAACAGCCAAGTGGGAATTGTTGCTCCTGCAGAAGCTCAGGGGCCAAGCAAGCCATGGGTTCAGCAGCCCCTTGGCTAATCTTCATCACACACTACTCCCAGGGCATCACACTGCAAACTAAGGAGAAAAAACAAAATAAAAATACCCTTCCAACCTCATCAGCATTGCAATCATTGGCCAGAGACATTCCCAGAGCAAAGGAAGTCCTGACTTTAACCTGATCCAACCAAAGGCATGAAGAGCTGAACAGCGACGGGACTGCAGCATCCCTGTTGTCTTCCCAGGAAGGGACAGGATGTCCTGGCTCACATTGGAAGGTGAGAAGTGACTTTAACTGATCTCCTTGCCTGAACCTACGCATGGGCACCTTGGGGAAGAGCAGCCAGCAGAGATTTCCAAGGGAGAAAAAGCCATTCCCGAGCTTCTGCATCTGCTCAACCCACAGATCGCAGTGCCAGGTGTCCTTCACAGAGCAACTCAGTCACAGCTTCAGCAGTCCTTGAAAAAAACCTGTAAGGAATCAACAAGGAAAATCCAAACTGGGTTTGACTGTGGCAGTGCAAATAACCAGAGCAAATGTAAGCAGGAGCTCAGGAGTTCTCTCTTTGCATTTTCCTTTCTTCTTCTCCAAACTGAAAACAGAAGTATCAAATGCAGCCACACACTTTCCTTTCAAGTAAGCAAACAAAAGGCAATAAATGTTCACTCTGCCCTTAAACAAGAGCATTTTAAGACAAAGACAAATTTTTGGGTTAGGATCTGAGCTCTGGAAATCCGTTTTTGTCAGGGAAATGTTGCAAGACCCTGACACACAGCAGCTGAGGACACACCTACATTTCCTACCAATGGTCCCTACGGAAGATTTTCTCCTCCCCAGTGGAGAGCTGTGCACGGCACACGCACAACATGAGAAATGCCACTTTTCCCCAGCATGCAGAGAGAGAGCTGTGATTCAGGAGGGAAAAACAATGTGCCCATTGTCACCAACTTCCACCAAAGAATTCCCCAGGGGTTTGCATCACTAAGGAGATGAAGCTAATCCCCATTGCCACCCCAGGGATGAAGTTCTGGACATGGTACCCGACCCACTGCTTCCCTGGGATTCTCTGTCCTTACAGCAGAGCTTTAGGAGCCAACACACAAAGTATGTGGCCAAGGGGCCAGACTCTGCTGCAAGCTGTTGGATTTACACTGTGTGTACTACCTGCATGAAGTCCCCAATCTTTGTCCCACCAAAACACCTCAGCCTGGAAAGCCATGAGCTTCCCCCACTGAGCCCAGATGTGGCATCAGGATCAGGACTAACGAGCCCTGACCTCATGGAACACTCCCAAATACTCTACAGCTGCTCAAACACAGAAACATGTTGATTTTCTCAGATGAGGGGAAAAAAAATAACCTTCCTGTCTCGGCCTTCTAAGCAGTCCCAAATCCACACAGGATCCTGCAAGGAATCCAGCCCTCCTGGTGCTGCACAGAGGAGAGATGCTCACCAGTAGGGAATTACAGAGCGGCCCAGGACAGGCAGTGCCTGGCATTGACCCAGGGCGAGCCGTCCGCAAGTGCCCTGAAGGCTCTGTGGGGACTCAGAAATCCTGACACATTGGACACAGGCCATTTTTCCCACACTGACACGGGGTTTCCGCTTGCCAGGAGTAAGTGGCTAGCATGAACTGCTAAAAATAACTTGCTATATTTAGCTGTGCTTTACAAATCTCTTGCAAAGGAATTTACTGGATGTCTCACACTGTCACACATTTACCTCTCCTAATCAGCCCTTCATTGACCAAGTTGTTCATAAGCTGCTGCTTCCCTTTCACAGCTGATCCAGCCCAGGCTCCAGGCAGAAGAGCAGGGCTGTGCTCCCAGTAAAAAGGCATTTTTCAGCACTCCTCCCTAACCAGTGACCTTTTGCTCTGCAAGCTGGTTACCTGCCCTGTGGACTATCACCTCCACTCACATATCCCACTACCACTCTCCCTCCACCCAGTTTGTTTCCTGTGCTAAACTTCAATCTTTTATTCTCATTAATTCATCTCCTCACCCAGGCAGCCTTGTGGGAAGTGCCCAAACTTGCTTGACAGGCTTATTTTCTTATTTACTGTTTAATTAAAAACCCAAGGACCAACACAGCCACTTCACACTCATCATATACTCCTTATGCCTGCCTTATCTCCCTCAGTGCCTGATTCAAACTGGCTGTGCCAGACCTGCCATGCTCCAGAAGAGCTGGCAAGGGTTACGAGGCTGCACCGAAACTCAAGGCAGTTAAACACATGGAGGGGCTTTCCTGGATGCCTGGAGTAGAAGGAGACCCTGAATCTCTTCACCAACAGCTTAGAAATTTGGCAACACATCAGCTCAAAAACCCAACCAAAACACAAAGCTACCAAGCAAGACTGGATGGACAACAAAGTTTTGGGGTATATTGGTCTGTTTTGGAGAAAACTGGAAATGAGTGATTTGGGATACAGCTTCTGGGAGAAGGATGCACTCTTACCCTCCTTCCAATTAAGTGATCACTAATTACCCAGCATCTTCTTCCCAAGTCCTCCACAGTGACAGTTCCATTGATCAGGAAGAAAATCATGCAGCAGATTTCAAAGCAGATTTCAGAGCAGATTTCAGAGCCACATTTCAAAGCAAAGACATGGACACTCCCAGTAATGCTCACTGGCTTTTACTGGTTTCCTAGAGAGTGGCACTTCAGGCCATATTTCTGAGGTTTTTATAATGAACAGTGCATTGGATGCATTTTTTTAATGATTTTTGCTTCTGAAACACGAGAGCAGCACGAGGCCAGCCTCCTGCCTGGCCCAGCATAGTCAGGTCACCCTCCTCTACCCTCAGCGGTGGAACTCCTGCTGGCATCAGCTGCCCTTGGTGCTCCCCAGGACGAGCCATGGGTAAATGGCACTTTGGAAGCCGGAACTTCTCAAAGGACAATTTTTTCCCCTTTGACATTTTGCTGGCCTTTCAAATCAACCTTGCAGCCCTGCAAAGCTGGAGGAGTTGCTTCAGCAAAACTGGAAAGAGACATGGGGCAGCCAGCCCAGAACATGTGGCCAACTGAAATGGAAGTTAAGAAAAGATGAGCAGCCTCAGAAATCGGCAAAAGTGGTGAAATGCACAGTAAGAAATAATGCAACTGTTTTGAGCAAATGCTCCCAGGGTCAGAGAGGCAGAGAAGAGTCACTGAGGAGGGAACGCAGTCGCAGTCCTTTGGTCCATCACGGACCAACGCCCAACCACGGGGCTGGTGCTGCTACACTGCAGGAATTTCAGACCAGCTGGAGTCCCAATCCAACTGTCACCACACAGGGCATTGCACAGCACCGCCCTGGAGCGCACGGAACGCGGGCGAAGGAGGGAGCGCCACAGCTGGGGGACACTGCCCGGCTCTGTGGGCACCGGCGCTGCCCATGGAGGTGGTGCTGGCATCCCTGTGCTGGGCAAGCAGCGGCTCCCAAACCCCGCACGGCACGAGGCTCCAAGGGCGGCAGCACGCGGCAGCTTTCCCGAGAACTCCCAGCACAGAGGCTGCCGGACGCCTGCCCCTGCAGCAGGGATGGCACTGCCAGGGGAGCTGTGGGGATTCCACTGCCAGGGAAACTGTGGGGATGGCACTGCCAGGTGAGCTGTGAGGATGCCACTGCCAGGGGAACTGTGGGCATGGCACTGCCAGGTGAGCTGTGAGGATGCCACTGCCAGGGGAACTGTGGGCATGGCACTGCCAGGTGAGCTGTGAGGATTCCACTGCCAGGGGAACTGTGGGCATGGCACTGCCAGGTGAGCTGTGAGGATTCCACTGCCAGGGGAACTGTGGGCATGGCGCTGCCAGGTGAGCTGTGGGCATGGCGCTGCCAGGTGAGCTGTGGCTGCGGCAGCGGGTGTCACACTGGGGCTGGAAGCCACGCAGGTGGCCAGCTGGAAGCAGGGTGAGGCTTGCAGGTGGCTCTGGCTGCTGCACCTATTTACATACCTGTTTACATCACTGTCCCACAGAAGGCAGTCACCGCCTTCCCCAGCCTGGGGACAGGTCCTGGGGCTGGAGAATGAAGGACAGACTCTTTGAAAAATAAAAATACACAAAGCTGAGCCATGGAAAACAAACGGACTTTCCGCTCCCGTGGGAGGAGCGCACTGTCAGGGAGGGGCAGCAGGAGGGCCTGATGTCCAGCGGCGGTCGGGAGGGACAGGCAGAGCTGCAGAAAGCCCCGCAGTGCTCCAGGCCACCCGAGCCCGGCTCCGAGAGCGGCCGAGCAGGCTCTTGGCACGCTGCGCTGGCGGGAGCGGCAGGAGAGGGTGTGCTCCAAGAGCCGCGGCTCCCCGCCGCACAGGCAGGACCGACACGGGGAAAACAAACACGAAAACAACGGACTCTTATCCGAGGCAGAGCACGAGCAGTCCCCACAGAGACATCCCATGATCTGCGCAGCCCTCACACGCTCTCCCCTCGCAGGCAGGGCCGGCTGCGGCGGGCGAGGGACGCGCTCGCCCCGAGCGGCGATGATTTCAGAGTTTCCTTCGATAAGGGCGCAGCGGGGCCGGGCTGGAGGCAGCTGAGTCACGCAGCTCGCCGGGAGGGACCGCCAGCGGCTGAGAGCGAGCCGCAGTGCTTCAGCGCGGGGAGGAACGCACATCCCTGCCGCTCCCGGCTGGGGCGCGCTGCCGGCGCGGACACGGCCCGTCCTGCTCCAGCTGGCACCTCCAGGGACACTGCTGCGCCCCGCCGACCCGGCCGGGACCGCCCGAGCCCACCCACCCTGCGAGCACGCGTAAGGGGGGGCTTTGCCAAGAGCTGCCCCTTCTCAGGGCACCTCTGCAGGGAGTCGGGGCTCTGCGCTTCCACCCCAAAGGGTTCCCTGATGCTCCGCAGGTCCCCAGTTCATCCTGTGACGGCACAGGAACAGGTCGTGTCCCTTGTTCTCCATTTTCACAGCTGCAAGGTTTAGTAAGATTAAGAAATTTATTCTTGTTTTAAACATCTCCAGGTTCAGCTCTTCAAAATCAGGCTTGGCTGGGGGAACAGGATAAAAAGGAGAGCGATCAGACTGAGAGAGCAACTGATTTCTGAGCTGTACTTATGTTTATAAACTTTATCTCAGGCCATTCTGCTGCTCTTATCATCACTTGAAAAACTCATGACCACCCGTTCACCTGCACGGAGAATTCAGTGACAGGGAAGGACGCTGTGCAGAGAGGCTGTGTTTGACTGTGTCCCAGGAGAGAGCAGCCAGCCCGGCCTGGGATCACCGCTCCCAGCAGAGCAGCTCAGCCAGTGGCACAACACCGGCCAGCGTGGGCAATCCACTATCACCACAACGATAAAAACAAGGTTCCAAAAGCTTTCCCTTCACACGTGTCAGAATGTTAGACAGAAGGTTTACATGTTTGGAAGATTCATTTAATGCTGAGCAAGAAAAAATAACTGCTACCTGCTGAACTTCTCCAGCAGTTCCAAAGCTGCTGCACTTCGGTGTTCAGTACCTGTCAGTGGTGCTGAGTGTTCACCAGAGTTTGGTTCTACAAACCCACACTTCTCCAAACCTCTGTGTTCCTGGCAGGCAGTGCTGCAGGGCAGCACTTCCCACAACAGTGCTCGCTCCTCTGCCCTTGCAGAACGGGTCATCCTGGCACTGCAGCTCTTCCCTGCAGCCCAGACCCATGCTCGGGCAGCCAGGGGTCAGTGCCAGAGCCATGTCGTGTTGGCAGGAGGATGCAGCATGGCCAGGACCGTGCCACAGGAGGTGTCCGGCCATGTGCCACAGCAGAACAGAGCGGGGATGCTGCTGTCTCACTCCGTGGAGCCAGGCTGGCACCCAGCAGGACAGAAGCCACCTGTGAAAAGCCTGGGTGTGAGCGTGGGATGCCACATCTGTAGTTACCAGTGTGCCACCAACAGCATTAGGAAATAAAATATTCCAACAATTTCTCAAGAATAAAGCCAGGAAAGCTGAGTCTTCATACAGTGACTCAAGAGGAAACTCTTAGGTCAGCAGCAGCGCTGCCGTGAGCCGTGAGCTGTGAGACACACAGAACATGGATAACACCCACATCCTCCCAGGGAAGGAGCCAGAAAAGGCAGCAGAAGATGGATGAAAAGCTCCCTGTGTGCCTCATGTGTAGCACAAAAAAAAATATCCTTAAACACACGAAAAGACTTCAGCTCTTGTCCTGACCCCTTGTGCTGCTGTATGCAGGCGAGTCCTTGGGAAGCATATCCGGGCTGGAAAAAACCATCGCAAAATATTGCACATTGGTTTGTTTAAGATGGACCAGGGCTGGTCCTGAGCCCACCCAGCAGCCCCCGAGCCGGCAGAGACATGGCTGGCACGCTGCCGTGAGCCAGGGCTGGCAAGGGGCCGCCTCTGCCCATACTCCTGCCCTGGGCTTCCTAAAACAAACCAATCCCTGGGCACACCTCAGCATGGATGGGGCAGTTGTAAGCAGCAAAAGCAGGGGTTCCCAGAGGAGGAGGCTGGAGACCCCAGGCCCGGAGCAGGGAGGGAGCGAGGGACACGGAGCCCAGCACGGGACCATCACGGTGTGGCCACTCTGCCCTGTGGCGAGCCTGGCACCTCAGCCACCGGCAAAGCAAACCCCACAACGTGCCCGGCCAGAGAGCTGCTCCAGTGGGAGCAAAACCCAGCAAACACATCCCCGAGCCCTGGAACAAGGGTGGGATCTGCCTCGCAGCTGGATCTGGTAGATCCTGTGCCAGGCCCTCATCTCTCCTGCCTGCACTGAGGATACGGCTCTGGCAGCTGGGGGAGAGTTGGCTTTTGGGAGGGTTTTTGTTCTTTTTTCTGCTATTGTGTTTTAGTCTCTGGTTAAATCTGGTTTAGATTTGCACCAACTGGGGCCCTAGTCCTGCACTCAGAGCCTGCAGCCCAGGAGCAGGAGCTGCTTCATCGGTGGCTGTCGGCTGCAGAGACCTCCTCTGCCCACCGTGCTGAGGGTGGCTGCAGGACACGGACGCTCCCAGGGACAGCTGAAGCCCCACTGCCTTGATGTACAGACACAGAAACCTTCTTTTGCAAGACAAGCAGCACTTCGGAGCTGCTGCAGGAGATGGAGGTTTAAACTCCTACTCCCCTCAATGGCAGAACACCAGCCTACTGAGGGATAAGGGCGATGTGGTTTTTCCCAGTGGAAGGAATCACATACACGCAACTGATCCACTCAAGGCCTCCTAACGGCTCCCAGGTGTTCCCACTATCACCCATGTTGTAGGATGGTGTGAGCTGCAGCCCGAGTGCTGCAGCACAGTGACACGGAGCACAGAGGTCCCCAAACCCCCATGAAGACACTTTCACCCTGTTACTGCATCTTCCCTTTCGCAGAGGATCCTGGTTCCTGGCTAATTTTGCATGTCCTTGATGTCCTTAAGTTAGGGAATGCAATCGGTTTGGGTGCAGAGGTCCATACAACATCACCCTAGAGCCACTGATTGTCTTTTAGTCTGGCTATGGGTGTGATGTCTCTTGAGACAATTAGAGCTGGGAAGTCAGGAGACAATTTTACAAGTTACCAGCAGTAACTGGTGCCCTTACTGGCTGAAACTCCCAGTGAGGATGGGGAAGACCAGCAAGGAGCTGACAAGTACAAGAGATCACATTATTGCTAGAGGAGAGTGACGTATTTTCCAGCAGGTCATTTTCCCCCTGCTCCATCCTGCCTCGTGGCTAAGTTGTCTTTGTGGGACAGGACGTTGTTCCTGTAGCGCCGTGATGCCCAGCAGTGCCCTCCCAGCAGAGCTGATGTTTCCCTGGAGAGCTGCAGCCTCTCCTGCTGTGGGACAGACTCCTTCCCACTTTTCCAGAGGAGCTTTAGGGTTGTTTGGATACAGTACCCAGAATCTGGCTGTAACGTACTCCAGGAACAGGTTCCAGCCATTGTCCCTACTGCCTTCCCATGAACCAGGACGTGGATTTCTGGGGAACTGGGCAGACACGCCACTCTGGGTGGCTTCAATCCCATTAAAATAACCTGTTCCAATGCCACGCTGCTTCCCACGCTCCACAGCGTTAAACCCTCAGGCACCACATCCAACGACAGCACAGAAACCTGTCCAGAACAGGTCTGCCGTGCCGAGGGACACAGTTCCCTGAGGGCACAAGCCAGTTCCCACACACGGCACTGCGGGACCGTCCCTGGGGGCCCCATTCAACCCCATCCTTGGGGAAAAGCCCACCTGGTCCCTACACATTCCTTTATCAGGTTATCCTTCAGAATAAAGTGCTCGCACCATAGGGGGAGGCTGGGTCCTGCCAGGCACAGTCCCAGGCACTCTGCAGAGCTCCACGCCGGACAGAAATCAAGCGCAAAACCACGTACACATTTGCATAAGAACTCACAGCTCTTCGAGCTTCAAAGGACAATTTTCACCACCACAGCACTCACAGGTATTAATGAGAAAAGCCTCAACCTGACATTTCTCCAACTCCATTTGATATTTAATTGGGAGAGAAGATCAAAGATCAGGGAAAATAAACAGGTTTGCAGTATCACACACACAGCAGAGCGCAGTGAGCAGGAGAGATTAAAGAAAGCCACACCGAGCCACAGAAAGAAACTGCTGTAAAGCAGCCATTCTTACAGCCACAGTGATGCCATAGGGGTGGCATCAAGCTTGTGCGCTGAGCGAGGCTCCTCTGTCACACCAGTGCAGCGCTGGCCACGGCGAGCTCCAGGCAGGGACAAGCTGCTGGTGCAGCCGAATCCCTGGTGCCCACGTCAGGCCCTGGTCCCGGCCAGCCCAAGGGGACAGGCGCCAGCCTGAGGGGACAGACACCTCGCAGTCCCTCTCCCTCCCTGACCAGGGACAGGCCACGGTGGTCTCAGCACTGCCAGCACAATGTGTGGGACCAGCATCGTCACTTGGCACTGCCAGCGACTCTCCGCACTCCTGGCACAAAAATGAAGGGATGCAGCCAACTTGACAACCAAATTAACTCCCATTTCTGACTCAAAGTAACTTATTTTCTATTATTGGCTTTCACACCCAAGATTGTTACAAATGAACATTATTCTCTGCTTTAGTCAGTTTAATTCCCCACTTGGCACAACCTTATACTTTGTCCCTTATGGTGTCCCACGTAGTTGTGACTAGTCAGCTGCTGGGGGATGTCAGTCAGCAACAGAAAATACCACACACAAAGGCAGCACTAATGGGCTGTAAGTGCAGGACGACCCTCACCAGGATATGGTGAGCTGCAGGCCCTTGGGAAACCTTCACCCCTGGGATTTTATTTGTTCCAGCTGGTAACACATCAGTTGGGTGGAGGGATAGAACCAGTTTCTCTTAATTCATGAAAGGCCAAAGGAGTTTAAGATCCTCGGAGTGCCCCCCTCATTTGGGTAACCTGGCCTTGGACACTTCCAGGGATGGGGCAGCCACAGCTTCTCTGGGAACCTGTGGCAGGGCCTCTCTACCCTCATGAGGAGGAATTTCTCCCCATTATCTCATCTGCCCCTGCTCTCTTTCAGTCAGAAGCCATTCCCCTTGTCCTGTCACTCCATCCCTTGTCCAAAGTCCCTCTCCACCTTTCTTGTAGGCCCCTTCAGGTAGCTCCCCCTCTATCCTCACTGGATCTCACTCTCTCTCTCCTGATGGGACCACCACCACGTTTGCATCCTAGCTGCTGAGGGCACATCCATCCCACCCTGTCAGGGGCACAGAGGGATTGTCAGCTATGACTGCCCGAGTGGACATTGGGATTTGCCAGCTGCCGGCTGGTGGTGGTGAGTACTCACGGCCAGTGAGTACCTCAGATTCCCACTCACAGCTCCATACGGACAGGATTCAGAGATATATCTATTTTTTTAAGTTATCTGTTAACAAAACACAGGGAGCTGATGGAAGCCCAGGCAGGATCGGCCCTAGTACTTCCCTGGCAGCCTGCTGGATCAGCTACAAAAACACCCCACAGCATTTCAGACAAGAAATCCTCAGCCCTGGGGGTTCTCAGTGCTGTCCGGGTGTGCTCAGCTTTCTTCTGCTTCTCCCCTTCCTCTCTGGCCACTCTCCCTGGGCCGGGTCTGCTGACCCAGCGAAATCCCTCAATCCCTGCGCACTACAAACACTGAAAAGGGAAATGGTTTTGAACAAAGTCATGAAGAAAAGCATTTCCATTAACAAGCAGGTTTGTTTAAATCCCTCTGATTTCCATTTTGTTGGGGTTTTTTTGCCCTGGACTGCACAGAGATTTGGGTTTTTGTACCCACACTAGTTTTCACAGCCCTGTGACGTCAGCAATTTCAGTCACACCAGCTTTTGTCTCTGCTGCTTCCAGATGGGCAAACACGGGCTATTCCAGCCATGGCCTCGATAACAAGGAAGCTCTGAATTATTCTGAACAAAAGGGCAGCAGCTAAACCTATTAACACCAACTGAAACCAACCAGCTGGCAGGAAAACCATGTGTGACCAGCGTGGATTGTCTGTGTCCCTCCACTGCCCCCATGGCTGTTCTGCTGGCCTGGGCCTGGATTCTACTGCATTGATAACAGCCGAGAATCATGGAATCATTTGGATTGGAAAGGACCTTTACGATCATCGAGTCCAGGAAGGCATGGGAGACAACACAGGGAAGGTGTACCTACAGCTGTGGGGAGGGGAAACAAACCCAAGCAGTCAGAAGGTCAGGAAGGTGTCAAACATGTGGGACTTGGTGGTTTCAGGTGACACAACCCGGCCCAGGTGCTCTGCTGAACTGTCAGCACTTCTGAACAGGCGACTCCCGCAAAGTCAACACTGAAATGAACGTTTCATTGGAAAAAACGCTCACCGTGATTTCGAGAACGGCAGAACACGGACAACAAAGGAGGAGCACAGCAGGGCTCTGGAGGGCCCCTCTCGTGCTCACGGTGGATCCCGCCGGGGTGCGGGGGTGACGAGATGTCCCGCGATGAACCCGCCACGCTCCCCCCGCGCTTGGGAGATGCAAAATAGAGGAGCACCTTCCCCGGACAGGGATCCCTGTCCTTGAACGAGGCGACAGATGCCCGGGAAAGCTCGGCCGGTGCGGCGCCGGTGTCGGCCCGGCGGGACGCGGCACCCGACCCGTCCCTGCGCGGGGACAGCTCCGGCGGCCCGGGGGCGGCGGTGCGGGGACAGGGACAGTGC